>CABFOQ010053320.1:33034-55091 GCA_900660455.1 Gephyroberyx darwinii
AAGATTATGTTTCTTGCTTTATTTTTCAATGGAACTGGATCGTTCGAAACGCGTAATCTGTAATTGTGCGACTTCTCAGCTGACAATTTGGCTGTTGTCTTACCTGCAGCTGGAGTTGAAGAAGACCCTGTTGGACCGAATGGTTCACCTGCTGAGCCGTGGCTACGTACTGCCCGTAGTGGGCTACATCCGCAAGTGTTTGGAGAAGCTCAACACGGACATCTCTCTTATTAGATACTTTGTCACAGAGGTAACAACTGCTCATGCCCTCATGTTGTTTCATTCAAGATACTTAGTGATGAAGTAAAACTGAAAAATGATCTCAGGATTTCAAATGATGACATTTGGACAAGCGAGTAACTATCCTTCAGTGGAAGTGAAGATTTAGGATAAATCATAGCAGAAATTAACTGATAAATATGTTGACTTGATAAATGCCACACTAAAAATGGAAAATTCACAAACTTTTCACTTACTTCAGTCTGTTCCCTCTCATCTCCAATGCTTCTCCTTAAGGTGCTGGATGTGATCGCACCTCCCTATACATCAGATTTTGTCCAGCTCTTCCTGCCTATCCTGGAGAATGACAGCATTGCAGGCACAATCCGCACAGAGGGAGAGCATGACCCTGTTGCTGAGTTCATAGGTAGGTTTCATTCTCACAGTTGAGCCACTTACATTGAGACCCCATTGGTACCTGGAATTACATTTCTAATGCAGATAATACGTGTATATAGCAAGGAGTTGGGCAGTTATTTTCTTTTGAAGGCAATATGAGGAATTCAACATGTCATCATAGGCCTGATCCTTTTCCCCAGCTTTAACTGGGCTGGAAGTTGATCTATCATTACCCTATAAAATCCTAAGTGCTTTTTTTAAAATATATATATAGAGATAGAGAAGGGACCATTTACAGTTGGGTATCCTGATGGATTCAGTACTGCAACCTCCTCAGTAGGGTTTATTATCATAGGCTTGCACACATTATATCCTATGGTGAGGGGAGTTCAGTTAGAGATGCCTGTGATCAAATTGGCCAGTGTGTATTTTTCCATACTTTAATCCAAATCCTAGTAATCATCAAGCCAGCTAATAGTTGCGGTAATACAGTCGGATTCTGTCATAGCTTGAACAAAGGTCACTTGAAAGCTACATACCAAGTAGCATAGTAGCCGATCTCTCTCTCGTCAACGTCAAATTGTGCCATGTCTTTCCAGGGTCTGACATCAAGATTAACATCTCACACCACATTAGAGCTTCCTAAATGTACAAGAAAAAGTGGGGGGTAGTTTTCCTAACCTATTAACAGCCTGAAAAAAATAAAATCGTGTCTAAATGTGACCTAAACTTGTGTTTGAATGTAGATATCCTCATCCTGCTCTTGAAGTATCAATATGTGGGTAATTATTTTTTGCTTTTTCCAGCTCATTGCAAGTCTAACTTCATCATGATCAACTGATGTGGGAAGGACACTGAAGACTTTGAAATTGTACAAGAAAGACATGGGAGAGACAGACAGCCGGATCTCACCACGAGCCAATAGACTATCTCCTGCTGGACACTCAAACAAATAGTTTGGAGACAGACTGTCCATTTTTACACAGTAAATTGGAGTTTGGTCATAGTGAGGCTGCACAAACTCAAATGATGGATTTACTGACTTGGTAAAATAATGAGAATAATAATGATAGTACAGTAATACAAAATGGACTGGTTGAAGGTAAAGCCTCTTAAAGTGCAGCTTCATGTGTTTTTCTGTTGTGTATATTGTGTTTTCTATATTTTATATGTTGGTTTGCGCTGTTTTTAAAATAAAATGTGAATATAGTTATTTGCATTGCTTGAATTTTATGTAAGCATTAAGATATTAAATCTTTTACAATCAGCATTTCTAAGTGACTTTATACATACGTGCACTGGGTCCCCATTCATAGAGCTGTCCTGTGATCAGATTTGATCATAGAATTGTGCTAAGGTAGAAAGCCTTGGTTTGTTTCATTTTTTAGTTTTAAGTTCTGGGCATTTTTGTACAGTTTTGGACAGTTACGTAGAGAGACAGGAAGGATGACATACAACAAAAAGCCCAGGCTGGATTTGAACCCAGGAAGTCACAGTTACATGATATGCACCTTAGACTGCTGAGCCACCAGGAAGTTCACGTTTTAAAGTGTATCTATAAATCATCAAAAAGACTGCAGCTCTATGTCCACTCCCAGGTTAGTGTGCACGGTACACACGTATAAATAACCTCTATATTGATCTCAACAAGTCAGTCATGAACTAAATGAGCTGAATAGATTGAGGCTATGGGATTATGTCCTATTATTCCAAGTATGTTTGGAAAGCCAACATCCATACTAAATATTAAAGACGACATCTAGTGTAAAGGGGCAGCCGTTGCACAGCTCCCAAATGTACCTGTAACTATTTTACCTTTGAGCTGTTTCTAGTATGTATCCCTGTAAGCCGTGTCAGTGTCTTCACCTATCACATTAACTTGCAGTCTGGCTTCCTATCTTGAATCTAGCAATAACATGTCCCCCAGAAGAAATCTAACCTAAACTCACAATGACAGGTGCTGATGGTGCAGGCCTTTATCCCACTGAGCTTTGATATTTCCCCATCCACCATCTCATACAAGTGTAGAAACTACTGGAAACCTTGAGCTGCATTCACTCTCCACCTCCGTACTGTTTATTTACTGTGTTCATTACTGATGACCTTTTGGAATAATACACTGACTGATTTGCACTTTATTGCGAAATGTATGACATGTAGATTGTTCAGTGTAGAAACTTGTCAAATTACATACACCTATACTTGATTGCACGTGCATAGAAGGCACACACAGATTCAAACAATCGAAGTTGACATATCAATTCTTTTCTCCTTTTACAAATGTTTCTAGTGCAGGTTCATTGTCAATACATGAATTTCACACCACACACTGTAAACATTCTGTATCAGCAGTACAGGATCAATGAAAGGGAGACTTGTTCTTTGGCTGTGTAGTGGCAGTATAGATATTAACATTTTCATTAAAAGAATGGCGTCGTGAAAAACTGTGCATCTCTTGATCACGTGCATTGAACACTGTAGATAAGAATTCCCCGTCTTTCCGCTCAGGAGGTACATAGAAGGTTTTAAAAAGAAACCACAGTTTACAAGATGATCCCTGTTCCCTATAGTGTTGAAAGCATCTATTATGGCTGTTCAGCATGCAGTCACAGGAATATTGCTATAGCATAGAAAACAGTTACACTTATGTTTCACCCCTCCCACTGTTATGACTTAAATCCTACAGGCCTACTTGTGCTGAATGAGAAACAATTCACATTGAGTCCGCAGTCAAAACATCCTCATATAAGTGGGTCTGTAGCCTAAAGCATATCCATTGGGAAGTCCATTTGTCCTGATGACATATTTAAGAACAATAGCAAAGATAAAATAAAGATAACTTTTGTTTATTCCCTTTTATCAATTTTTAAATCTAAAGAAAAAAAATATCCCTCTGCCTGACATAGGAAGATGTCATGACAGTGTTAAGTGATAACCTCTGGTCCAGGTGAAAGCACAATTCATTGGAGCCGTCTCCTCTAGAGGTAGGCCTTAGGTACAATGGGGTCTCCATACATACAGTCCTCCTCCAAAGCTAAGTTGTATTTGCTTCCACTTCCTCCCTTGTAGGCACTGGTCACGATCCTGAGCCAGCCTTTCTCACCCTGAGGAGAGGAAGAAGTTAATCTAGACGTTCAACAAGTACTGACCTTGCATGGTTTAAGGATTTCATGCAGTTGATTCAGTGGATTAATAGCTGGTCAATTCAATATTAAAAAAAGGTCCATACCACACAAAATTACAGATTTTCTTTTTCTTTTCAGAAATTGTTTGGCAAAGATCAATAAACAGATTAACAGCAAGCTATGTGACAGCTAAGCATGGGTTTCAACTTATTCTACTGCAAGCCAGACTCTTCAGTATATCATGTTTCATCATCTGCATCTTTCAAACACTCATATTGTCTATGTCATTAGATGAGGACTTACCCACGGCTCTCCCCAGGAGTTGCGCACAATCCAGTATTCCACGCCATTTTCTACTCCCCATCCTGCCACTGACACAATGTGGTTGATGTAAGGATCCTCAACATACTCAGAGTAAAGTCCTCCAGTGTACGCGTCAAGCTTATCTGTGGCCATGATCCCACAGCTAGAGGGAATAAACATTCACAATGTCACCAGAATTCACACAGGAAGTTTAGACATCATTAAAATGTACTTCAGGTGCTCAGCGATGGTCCAGTTCAGTGATCTGGAACGATGTGCCACTGAGAGCCATGTGTATGCAGGTTTTCATTCAAACCCAACACTACAGCAGCTAATTTCACCCATTAGTTCCCCTCTCTGGTTAAAGGTGTGCTAATGACCGAAGTCAGCTGGTGTAGTGATTTGTTGGAATGAAAACCGGCTTTCAATTGCACATGTATAGTGGTGACGACCCCTTGTCTCTGGACCCTCATGTGCTCCGCTGCCTGCCTGTCTCCCTCTCAGCTTCCTCATTGTCTGTCTCAATAAAGAAAAAATGCAAAGGGGAACGGACTGCCTACTGTCCTCGTAAAGAAAAAGATTTCATTAACAACCTGATTGGTCCTCCGGCGTAGAGCTCAGCCATCATCTTCTCCCTCCCGCTGACCGATCCAAAATCGCCCACTTTCCAGAGGGTGTAGTTCTTCACAACATTGCACTTCCCGAAAGTGGTGCAAGTCCCACATTCGTTGAAAGGTCTGCACTCTATGAAGGGGGACAAAGAATATGTCAAGATGGCTAGCCAGGCCTCAGCACTGATTCTGACTGTGCCAGTGATTCAAATCATTATTGTTTTGCTAAAGAACACTTGCTTTGGTCTTTAGCCTGGTAGTTATTGCAGGTCTCATCTGGGATCCCATGTTTATTAGCATACTCCCAAACCCCAGAGTGGTCTCCTCCGTGGCAACTACCAGCTTCACCGCAGTCAATCACATTCTGGACAGAGAGATAAGCAGATGGCCATGCTCCTTTTCGCTTGATGTTGATACGATCTGGCAAGAGAGGAAGTACACGGCTTGGGTACAAATAGAAAGAGAAAAACCAAGGCAGGCATCATGTGTTTCTGTCCATCAAAGTGCTTTTTTTTGCAAAACACTTAAGAGGAAGTGAACCTACTTCTCTTTTATTAAAATGTGGGTCATTTGAGGGCCTGTCTGATATGATGATAACTGCCTGAAATGCCTGAGACAGAAACAAACTATAGTACTCTTACCTGCCATTGCACTGGTGCTGCCATGGGCCCAACAGGAGCCACAGTACTGAGGAATGTGCTGATTGCGTGTTGTGCTAACGTAGTTGGTCCCGTTGATGTTCCTCCAGTCCCATGACTTGGGCAGATCAGAAATGTTGAAATACTCATGAAGACGAGGTGTGGTCCTATGAAGAGACAGGACAGTAGACACCTGTTCAGCATCAATACAATGAGACCTACGAGAGGAAGCCTGGATGTATTGGAAAAACTCCCGTGTCCTGCACATTCCCAGGGCTTTAAACAACACACTAAACATAATGGCTATATAGTTGTCAGAATATAAATGAAAACAAAAACAAAAGCCATCCAGACAGCATCTTGAAATGGCCGATTCCTACGCTGTGCAGTTTTTAGAAGGTACTTGAACCCGAACACAGCCGAGAGCTTTTACAACCACATTAAGCCAAGAACATGTGAGTGATGCTCCTAACCAAACAGTTCTCCAAGGAGATGAAGAGCAGCTCAAAACAGGTTCCAGTTCACAATTTATGATGCCAGAAACATTAGAAGAGAAGAACACGACCACTTTGAGTCTGAAAACCTGAGCAGAGACCGAGGGCTGGCGGTCCTGGTGCCTTTAAGGACATGAGTTGTTTACTTCCGCAAAATGATTCACTTAAACTCGTGATTTAAAGAAACCGCGGAAGTTTCGAGGGGGGAAATCTGGAAATAGTTTTAAAATTATTTTTATTTTTTTAAAGAATTTGTTCGATTACATTAGACAACCAATTTATCAACAAATAAATCAATAACTCCCTACTGCTACTTGATATTGTAACGTTAATCCACTTAAATGTACTGCTGCCAGATTTGTAACGTTACTCCAATTGAACCACTGCCGCTAGGGCATGTAAGTTACTGTATTGTTCAACCTGATAAAACAGTCAACTAACAGCTATTGTCTTTAGATCACATTATCTGGTAACTTTCTACTGCGACCACTTCAATACATGTGTCCTTTGTTGTTCCTAACTTGGCATGAAAGACTGTCTGCTGACTACAAGACAAAAAACTCACTTAAAGCCGAAGTCGTTTTTCCGTGGCATGCGGACATAGCAGGGCTGCTTGTCGTTAAAAAACATCCCGGCTAAAGCACCGGACAGCATAAACATAAACACCACAGCGGTCGGCGACATCGCGAAGTCCCTCGACGTTACCGGAGATGTGACTGATCTTTCCTACGCCGATCTGCCTCTAGACAACTTACTAAACCACCACAGAAACTGCGCTGTCACGTGAACATGACGACTACAGGTTCAAAATGTCACAGGATACCCACGTGTTTCCAAGGACGGCTTTCGATAAAGTTTCACTACAGGGTTGATGGTTGATCACCCCATGTCAGCTTTCTGTCTAAAAAACTTAAGTGTGATAACAATTTCATCTGATTCGTGGCTCGTCCATGTCGCCGGGCCACAGTGAGCTTCATCTTTCACCCCTTCGTGTATTTTCTGAAGGCGTTTCCTTTTTTCTAGTTTACCTCTCAACATAACCTGCGGCTGCAGAGACAACTGCGATCACTTCAATTTGGCAAATTAATTCCCAGTTCAGTAAAAGCTATATATTAATTTAATTCACCCATTCATAAAGAATAATAATACCCTAAAGTTCTTAATGTTGTTACTATGTAGTGTTACTATTTGTCAACCAAGTTAGTTTCACTTTAGTGCTTTCATTTTGTAATGTTTGTTGTTTATTTATATTGTTTAGTTGTTTATATATCTGTAATTTCCTATGAACAAAACACTTTTGTTCAGTGCACATACTAAAAAAAACCAGCAAAGATTTCATCTGGCAGTGTTAATAAGAAATGTATTAGGAGTCAATCTGGTGTCCTTTTGGCCTACAGTAAATTATTTACCAATTTTAGGTAAATATTATGTTAAGAATGTGATTAAGGGAGTGAGTAAGGGTCCAGTCATGTCTCCAGTGTTATTAATTTTGTATGTTATGAGAATAAGATCAAGAACATATTTTTTAAGAGGATTCTCACTCAATGTAAAATGCTGAGAATATGTAAAACAACTCTATGTATTATAGGCAGCATTAAAACAACAGAGTTTTTAAGTATTTATTTGTCCCAAAGATGTTTTTGGTGTAAAGGGAACCGTTATTATATGATTACGCCAGTAGCCTGCTTCCTTGGGCAAAAGTGTCACTGGGTGTGTCTCTCAAGATAAGCTGATTTAGCACCTCCACATTTCCTCAATATCTGCATCAGGCTGCACATACTGTCTGTCTGAACGTCATTGGTGTTATGTGTTCTAGATGCTGGACTACTGATGTTTTGTCAAAAGAATGCCATAGATTTCATATAAGTGTCAGCGACTTTCTTTCTTTTTTTTGACAAAAATTCTATTAAGTTATTTCAAAATGAAGTTATTCAGGATTTTTAGTCTGAGTTCTATGCAAAGCACCTGTTACTTAATGTCATATTTTTATTGTATTTAGTGGTTCTGTGTTTTCCTTTCAAGACTGAGACCAGGCCCCTTCATTAGATGCCAGTGGGACTTAATGGCATGGCAATTTAGCCCAAACAAGCAAAGGGGTTGAATACAAACTCAACACAACACTTAAATAATAACAATAAAATGAGGAGTAGATCTTTGTCAGTATCAGTATTTATTTAGTTATTGTAATTTTTCTACTCTTTCTATGGCTAGAATGAGTGCAGCGGAGAGGAAGAAGCTGTACAGGCAGAGGCGCTGATCCTGAACTAGGATAGCTTATCTGGCCAAAACATGTGACACATATAAGTGTCACATGATTTTAAAGATTTTAATGTTTTCATTGTACAGCACCTTGTAACTCTTGTTTCTAAAGGCGCTTTATAAATAAAGTTTACTTACTTACACATACAGGAAAGAAGTTGAGCAGAAGAGAAAACTGATAGGGGATGTCTCAAAGAGAGGAAATCAACTTGAAAGAAAGAAAGTGCAAGACAGGACAGGCATAGAGCAGAGTTGAAGGCAGTTGAGTTACAAAGATGTTGTAACTCCACCACCTACTCCCCCCTCCCGTCCACTTGATAACCCCAACGACACGCCCATTCTTTCATCTGACATCCCAACTACGTTTCCACGTAGGCACTCACCCAAAACAGAACAAGGTATAATTACATCATATCTTGTGTATCGGTAAATGCATTAGTACTTAGTTATACTGTATTTAGATACATTTAATTACGTGTCTTCACCATCATAGCAAAATAGCTCACAGCAGTGTGGAACAAGGATTACTATATAGTCTTAAAGGACTACACCGACTTTTTGGGAAAGTGTCTCATTGGTCAACTTATCTGTTACATGTTATGATAGGAGTAGCAGCAATGTAAACAAAATTTTAATCAAAAACATTTTGTGATTCATGGCTACACAAATAAACTTGTGACATGATAACATTTTATGGTATGGTGACACAGGTGAAAGAGTTACCGAAAACATGCAATAGATCTGTCAATAGAAGATATTGAGAAACATTTTTTTTCTCCACCCCAAATGCCACTCTAATTGGAGAATGACCCATGTACCCCAGATTTCATGCAAAATCCACTGAAGCTGGGCCAAGCGGCAGCAGCTTGAATAGCTCACCACTCACAGTAATGTTACAAAAGAGCACAGAAGGATTTAGCTCATTACTGCCTAGCTCGAAACTGCTGTCATCGGATTGGTGTCCTTACCGGTATGAAATTTGCTGAATGTGAGAAACCATTCTTTTACGATTCCTCATTCAGCTCTTGATCCCCGATACCATTAAATCTTTAACCGCCTCAAAAGCCCAGAATGGCCGCCAGGATGTGGTATATTATACCTGCCTGGACTTTAATCTCATAATCATTGTGCTATTTCAAATCCAAAAAGATACAGTGAGGACACAGCGCTCACACATCAACAAATATGGTGTTGTCCTAATGCGTTTAGAGCTCACAGTATATTGCTCATATAAAAAGGCATTGATGCCAACTGGCTGTTTTTGAGTCAAAACAAGTTTATGACTGCAGTTCACATGCAATGATATTTTTCTCTTTTTGAGTCCCTCTGATTGCCTGGTTCAAGGCCTCAGCATGGCTGACAGGTGCATTTAGGACAAAACCATTAAAAAAATGTCAGTGGTTAAACAATAAGAAAGGGTGGGTAAAGAATAAAATCTGAGTCTTGGACCGTTTAGAAAAAGGTAACAGAACATTCAGAGTGTTAATGCACTGGAAATAATAAAGGAATAAAACCAGACAAATGTTTTTTGTTTCAATTTTGGAGTGTTTACTTCACAAGCACATCGACCAACATCAGATGGCACAGACTTTATTGAAAGGCAAACTGATTGTCACATAGGTGGAAAAAACGTCAGATTTGAGCTGGATTCCTTTTTTTCGTAATACTTTGTGCCCAGCTTGATCAACAAACAGATCATGGATTTTATTTAACTTCCAGTCAATGTCTTTTATGAGTATTTATGCTGACAAAAACATGTTAGGCATTTCTAGTAAAGAATTAGACACCATTATGAAATTGTTAAAATCAGCAGTAAGTGCTGCCCTACTCTAAGCAGTTGAAGGTCCCCGGGTTTGGTTCAGAGATATCAGCTGTATCATGTGCACGCCACAGTTATACGGTACTGAGGATGAATACAACTGCACAGTGATACAAAAAATATTAAGACCATTATTTTCCACACTGTCCCAGTAAGCAAGGATATAAGTGAGACAGAAAATTACCAGAACAGAATGATCCTTGAGTTGCATAAAGTATCACATTACAATAGTGTATGTTGAAGTGGATTTTTGAAAACAAAGTTTAATTTCAGGAGGTCAAAACTGTAATCATGTCTTCAAGTGCATAAATTGTAAAATATGAACCGTATGAATAATCACTATTGAAATATAAATTAAGATCGGCCAATTAGCAAAACATGAATGTGTAACTAAGACAAGCCACCTGCTCGTTTCAGCTTTTACAATCAATGCATCTTCATCAAGAGCAACTGAAGAGTGACCAGTGCAGTAAGTGCAAAGTCAGCCAAACAAATAGGGACATGTGGTTGTTCACAATCACAGTGGTAACACATCTAATTTACTTTTTTTAAGTGCTTCATTTTCTGGTTTATTCAATTAAGTCAATTATTATTAAAGACAGAAGTTGAGACACGGTTTCAAAGAGGGCTGAAACAAAATCCTGCACACTAAACGACAAGCACTTGCTTCAATAGTGAGGGTGTCTGGTGGCAGCTGAGACGTTACAGTAGGGAAGTACACCAATCTGTACATTCTAGACCAGTCTTCTCCTTTTGCAGTCCCGCTCCATGTGGTCTCCTGAGATGGCATTGGCCAAACCCAGAGGGGACACTTGTTTGAGCAGGGAATCGTCTGATGCCTGACCAAACAGAGCCATGAGGAAAGCAACACCAAAACCTGTGGCACGCTCCCCCTGAAGAGGAAGACAAAAAAAGCCAAGCGTCATTACCTATAACTTAATCTGTAATTACCTTCCCCTTAACAGTTAACGTGACTGAAACCACATGAAACACGATGGTTAGATATTCATCAATCACAAGATCATATTACAAACTTTGTAAGGGGAGTAAAAAGTCCACCATCTGAACATGTTTTGAGGAAACGAAAGTGGAGATATGCAGTGTATATATATATATAAGTGATAGCATGGCATAAACCTGCACAACATCAAGACCCAGGTACTCACAGCATGGACAGGAGAGGCGATGTCCACGTGGACCCAGACACCAGGCCAGTCAAAGCCCAAGTGGGAACCAATAAAGAGGCCTGCGCAGGAGCTCTGGGCGTTTTCCCGGTCCTGTCAAACACAAGGAGAGCATGACACACCTCCACAACACCACAAAACAAATAAATAATGACAGCAGCCTACATTACTACATATTCACATTGAAATATACGCTTGATTAGTTGAGAGATGCTTTTTTTAAAAAAACCAAATAACATGGAATATACTGAGATGACAATAAATGTTGCTCTGTAAGACATATTTCACTGTTGCGCTGCTTGCTTTCAGTGCTAGCAAACAACACTTCTCAAAAAACATTACCTAAAGTTGTCAGGATTTATATTTTCTGGTAAATTGTTTTGCAAAAATAATAAATACATTTCTATAAGGATTTAGTTTGTGAGTATCAAGATTTTATGCAATTGTACATTTGAGTGTCTCATTTTTAACAATTTGAAGTTAGAATATGACGTGCAGTGCTACTTCTGGAGAAACTCTGCTACGACACCATTTCTCAAATGAAGGTAGAAAGGTATTACACCAGTCCTCCTATTCCATGGTGGATATCATGGTTAGAGAGCAATCGTCAGCTACTTCATCTTGTTAATGTTATATTTATCTCCAAACCAACTACGTCAAAGGATAAATTGATAGAGTTGAAATTAACTCCATTTCGATCTGCCTCACTGTCTTCAGAGTAGGGTTTCCACCCCTAGTATGACATGAATTCAATACTCAAATACGGCTTCCACATGAATGAAGCTACTTGCCTGGGCTGTAGGCCGACAACAACCAACCAAGCCGTCAAGGTTCTTTTCAAGTAAACCATATGAAGTAATACAGTTTGTTGTAGTGTGGCTGCCAAGCGAAACTGCTGTTTGTGATTGATTATACTGGTGTTTTGCAAAAGAACGTTAAATTCCTAAGTTTGTCTTTGGAGAAAGACGTATCAGCAGAAGCAAGCTAAAAGCAAATGGCCATTATATTTGGTTCCCTGTAGATTCCTCCAATCTGGGCAAATGACTCAATTGTTACATGCATGACTGAGTGATACACTGCTGCTCAACTATGCTGAGGGATTTAAACAATTGAAGTTTATTGAACCAAGCACAATATGCATGGGATGATGGAGAAGTGGGTAAACTATAATTGGGTTGGCAGGGGTCTGAAATGCAGGTGTCAGTATTTTCATTTTTAGACTAGTTATTCAGAACAGTTTCAGATCTACATATTTAAAGGTCATTTTCCATTTCACTGTGACTTTAAACATCTGCAATAATACCGAATTCCAATCACTTCCAATTCACTGGAGCATGTGACTTACAAGTGACAGAGTAATTCTGTGTTTCACTTACTGCCACAGAGTTCTTCATGTCAGCCACAGCAGAGGTGAACTCGCTGAAGTGCAGCTCTGGGCAGTAGACCAGAGGGTGAGCAAGGTCTCCGCTGCTGCGGCCAGCGCGCACACACGCAACCTCCCACTGCTCACTATTAGTCATCACGGCTGCATGGTACTTCCCTGTGGAGATCCCCTGGGAATAACAGACCCAAGAAGTAATTGTCAAATCGCTGTTGAAGGAATTGCTGGACAGGATTGGCATACTAAAGCAAAGGTCCTATAAATCCATTTTAAGGATAGGTATGATTTCTATGAAGAAAGTGTGAATTAGTTTGAGGTTTTGTACAGGTCAACAAAAAAGGTCTTAGTCCTGGGAAATGGCTACTTTAAAACTGTGTGTGCATTCTGCTGTTATCTCCTCTCAGTATTTAACTGACAAATATTTTAAAACATTTCTCTTTGTTGGGCAAATATGTATCAGTGCTTTGCTATTACCTGGAAACTAAAGTCAAGCTGCAACCCAATTTTTACAGTAAACTTTAGTGCAATCTCTTTTTATGAATTTTATACACATTTTCCATCTATTGATCAAACAAATTAATTTAACAAACAGTTAAACAAACAGTTAAACAATAACAATTTAACAGTTATTATGCAATTATAAAAAAACAAAACAAGACACTAAATATCTAAATATCTACCATCACTTTCACATGAAAGCTACAGTACTGGTGTTAGAGCCATTTCTAGCAAGCTCTTATAATTTCCTATTTTCAATTATTTCAATGTAAATAGCTTGGCAGCACCTAGTGGTAGCTTTGGTGCCAAACTAAGTGCACAGCTGCACCTGACCTCACATCTCAGGAACCTCTTAATTAAGGCAGGTGTGCTGAAATTAGGACACGGTGATACACGAAGATAGTCTTCAACCACCGCGTGTTTTGGTTATTTTGTTTCGTTTAATCTTAGTTTTGTTTGGTGAATTTGTTTATTTCCCACTGGTTTTGATTTATTTAAAAGGCCTGTTTATTTTGGGGAATGTTTGTTGACACGACAGTCAGCCAAAGCAGTTCATAGCCTAACCAGCAACTCTCAGCACCCATTCAAACTCCCGGTCCCGGACCACCCGAACCATCGTCAATCATCAAACAGCGAGTAACTAACAGTTAACAAAAATACAGCGTGTCGATCATGTCATGGCGTCTGTGGACAGCTGTTCTCATAGCATAGAAGCCGTAATAACTGGATAAGCTCAAATTCCTCTAAGCCATGTTCGAGTTGCTGATTTAGAGGCTGTCTAATCAAGAAGAGAGCTAACAACTTGCTGTTAAACTTCAACCAGCATTATAGGGATTTATTTCCTCATGCCTGCACACACTCTTGTGTTTTCCAGGAAACTCTCAGATTTAAATCTTTTTCCTACTGTGCTGCCTCTTCCTTTAGCCTGCTGAGTTACAGATCAAGTGTTGGTGTTCAGGATAATTGAGAAAAGCATAATGGGCTCACAAAATATGTAGAAAATATTGGCAGCTAAATGGTCACTTGGTTAATTTAGGAAAGGGACAAGCTGTGTTCAGCAAGGTAGTGTTATGTGTAATCATTTCGCAAGATGCAAACAAAATACATCAAACTATGAATTAGGGTCTGAAAGACATTACTAAATGCATTATTTTCATGATATGATCCAAACATAAACAAAGCCAGCTGCAAAAACACAGATTGTCTTAGGAGTAACCCAGTCGGCTACTATGAAGAGTGGGCCTATAGGGAGTGTGTGTGTTTCCATGTAAATCATGTTGTGAATTTGAGCACAAGGTGAAACTGTCTATTTGCGTAAACCCTGATTATATACATTTTACAATTTAATTTCATTGCAATTATTTTGTTAGTTTGTCCTGTGTGCTGGCTTCACCCTCCACTTTGACTTGCACTTGCAGTACTGTGCAAAAGTTGTAGGCATGTAAAACAATTCCGTAAAGTGAAGATGCTTTCAAAAATAATGAAATGAAAACTTTCTAGATATCAAAAAAATTACTATCAAGAGCAGTAGTGTAAAACACCAATGCAGAAAACAAAAAAGAAACATCTAAGACCAAATTTATAAAAAGAAAAAAAAAAATCTAGGGTGCCTAAGACTTATGCACAGTAGGAGAGAGTAGGGTGAGTTGAGCCACTTTTGACTTGAAGCATCTTTATAGTGAGTGCATGACAGTAATGTCTCCAACTGAGATATGTACATATATTTCAGGATGTTGTGCATCCCTGGAAATCATCCCATTACATCTAAAATAAGAATTTTTGAAAATATGACTTGCCAAAAAAAAGGTGGTCTCTTGGCTCAACTTGCCCCAGATGAGTTCAATCAATTCAAGATGGAGGTCGAATTGAGAGTACGCACTTATTGTAGCAAGCTCAATAAAACACACAAGGTAGCAGTCACCCACCTGGGCCCCCGTCAGTGTGGCCATATCTAGGATAATGTCAGCTGAGAGGTCTTTGCTGGCATATACCACTCCATCAGATAACACCAGCCTGCCCTCTGCATCAGTGTTGTTGATCTCCACTGTCCTTGAGGATGAAACAGACAAATCACTGATGAAAAAGTGTGTGCCATGATATGTTGTTGTACCACTTAGCCAAATCTAGTCCATTCTACACAACATCTGAGGCTTAGGCTGGATCCAGGAGAGAGTTGAGTCAGTGGACTGACTCTCTCTGGATCCAGCACGGCTGCGGCCAATTAAGGCTGATTGCAGCCGGGTCCTTTTAACCTGTGTGTGCATGTGTGAGAGATGGATTGAGTCTGACAGAAGACCGAGGAGTCGAGTTGGACTATGGATCGGAGAGAGAGCACGACCAGCAGCGGCGACCAACCAAGGTCCGGAAGATGCAGCCGGGAGCAGCCTGCAAGAGATGGCCAGTTGGGGTTGGAGCTGGTATGTTCCTGGAAGCCTGGCGGACTGGCCAGCTTTGGTGCTCCGCGGCTGACCTGCCAGGACAGAGGGAGGTGCGCCAGCTGATGGAGACGGCGCTGAGAGTGGCCATCAAGATCGGATCGATTAATATTGCTGTGTGCAAATAGAGCAGCCTGCTGGCCTGTTAACTCTGTCTCTCTGTCTCTGCCTGTCGTGGCCCCGGTTGTAGCGAGCCTTGCTAGTCACCATCAAATTAAAAGGGAATAACACATTATCATTAAAAAAATAATAATCTTACTTTCCAGAGTAGAGAGTGTGGATATCATCAGGTCGTGTGGCAGTGGGTCCAACTGCATTCTCTGCTAGGCAGAACACTGCATGGAGATTATCCTTAAAGCCCTGAAGCAAACAACACAACACAAGGATTTTGATAACCTTGAAAACTTTGAGCTACATAGACACCGAGGAAATTACAATGATTGCTGTCACAACTAACAACAGCATACCTGCTGAGGGTTAAACTCTATACAAAAAGTCACCTCACCTGTTTAATAGTAGCTTTGAAAGCTCCCAAAATGGCAGCAGCTCCGCCACAGTCTCTCTTCATTCCTGGCATTGTGGTCTAGAAAAATATATTGAGAATTTGATGTGATGCATGATGTGATGACTTAATTTGATCTCTTATGGTCACTGCAATGCTAGAACTCTAGCATGCAGTTTAACAGGACAGTTACCCAGTGGTCCATAAACATACAGAACCTAAACCAACAAGCCAGTTGGTAAACCTGTTCAGCAACACAGTGGGGCCAACAGATTTCACAAAACCCACAGAAACAGTCTTAGTAAATAGTCATATAACTAAAACATATATTAAAAAAAAAAGAGAAAAAAAAAAGAAAAAAGATAATACAGTCATAACTTAAAAATAAGATAATACAGCCATGGGAAATTTTGTTGCATGCTCACAGATGCTTGCTACAGGATGCTGTAGCACACACTGTACATTTATTATATTTTTTGCCTTATTTTACCAAAGCCTGTGTGGGAATGAAGTTCACAGCAGGCCATATTGCACATTCTTGTTCAGATTGAACAAGCTTGAAGTGTGATAATTACCCAGATGTGATACATAAAGAGAAACTGCAGTTGACGGTGTGGAGCTACATTTTTACTTGATTAGTAACAACTATTTCTACAGGTCTCAAGTAAGCAATCATCTAAATTTGCCCTTGATTGCATTTCTGAATTAAAGACACCTGTCATTACCAACTCTCACAAATCTGTCATCAAAAGCCGATTTGGGAATGCTACTGAATCAACCACTGATCTAATATGATATAATTCAAGAGAGACTGTGAGATGGAGCTTTAAAAATGTAACCTGTACACCTGTATGTATGTACAACTGATTGTTCCACAACTATTTACAACAGTTTAAAAAAAAAAAAAAGCATAGCAGCCGATAATCCTCCCACCTTTCCCTTGATGCTCAGTCCTCCAGTGTCATACACGATGCCCTTGCCCACCCATGCGATGGTTTGAGTAGCACCATCTGGTGTATGACTCAAGACTGCTAGTGCAGGGGGGTGCGCTGCCGCCTTGCCAACTCCATAAATACCTGACAGGGCAAAGAGACAGAAAACAGATGCATCACCGATATTACCAACAAAGATGACCTGCAGATGTGTCATCTGTTAGATTAAGATGCTTATAAATACTAAGCACCATATAAATATAAATAAAAGGCACCATTCTCTTTCTTAAAGTGACTGTTGGACTCTCTGGCAAAAAGTTCAGATAAATCAATCATTCTGGATCGTAGGGTAGCATGATATAAGCAGTTTCCAGACTATGTTTAAAACACTGAATTTTACCTTTCGACAAAACAGCAGACATCTACTAACACAGTACCTCCAAACCCTCTTTGTTTCAGTTCCTCTCCACGAATGATCATTGGCGTAATTCCTAGTTCAGCTCCTACGGCCTTGATCTCCTGTAAACAGAAATGGATGTCAGTGACAGGAGGGCTACGCAAAATAATTACTATCAGTAATATCCAGCACACAGGAATACAGAGAATAGAACTAATATGATATAAAATATTTTTGAGGCATTATTTATCCAAGAATAATATTGGATGAAACATAAATGATCCCAAGGGGAAATTATGTAATTACCAAATAAACAGCATGATTTTATTGACTAAATTTTTTTTTATTAATCATTTATTCATCTTCTGTTCTTCAAAGCATCCCCCCCAAAATCAGAGGAGCCACAGCCACCTATGAAATTATTCATGTCCTGCTGTGTTGTGAGTAGGGATGTAACAAAAGTTTGTGACACAAAATGTTTGATTTCAGCTGCAATCTAATATCTAAGAAATGACATTCAGAATGGTTGTTTCTCTTTTGCATTGTTTGAACACTAGAGAGCACAAGGAGAGCAAGTTTCAACTTGGGACATCACACTCCGGTTAGCCCAGCTGATCTCTCGCCCTGTACGTCTGCTGTGTTTGGATTCCGAATTAAGGAAAAACTCCAGTCATTGGTTGCATTTGAGTCTTAAATATGGTTTCAGAGGTCTTAAAATCATAGCCCTATCTCTTTGCACTACTTTTCTATGGAGAAATTTCCCTGGCTGCGTAGATGTATACTTGAGGCTTATTTGGGGATGAAATTGGTCTTAAATTTTATTTCAACTGGCACTGAACTGAAATTGAACTTAGAGAAACTTGTAGTCACCCTGTTTATGGTTTAAAGGTTTTTCAAAGTAATGTCATTTTTTTTGTTTTTTTAAAGAAAATACACTTTTTACTCATTGAGACTTATAATAATTCTCTGGCTTTGACCAAGTCTTAGAAATGTGTTTTGAAAATTAAAGAAAATGCAAAAGATGTATAGAAATAACAATTTTCTATCATCCAAAGAAGAAAATGTTTCACTTACATCTAAGAAGTGATCTGTGTTCATCTCGTTGCACGGTTTGTCAACGATGCAAGCTGCCAGCCTCACTCCATCTGCAGCATTGGAAAGACACTGACCAGAACCAAAGCCTTCGGTTAAAACAGGCTGCATTTTATAAACATGCTACTGCTAAAAAATGAGAGTGTAGCTTATTATTATACTTGTTATATAACTTATAAGGTGTGTAAACCTTTGGAAATCTGAATCACAGTGACAACTGCTCCAGTGGTGAGAGTGGACTAACAGAAAAACTGCAGAGACTACTGAGCAGTACCTCAAGTTCTGTGAGATCCAGAGGACTGCTGTCTTGACCGACAATCACAAACTCTATGGTGACCTGCTTCTTCTCAGCTCTGCGTGAGGATGTAGAGCGGCGGGAGAAAATGGGGAAGGCCCGAGTGATGGAACAGGAGGACGCAAAGACATCAGAACGCTCACATACCATCTGGAGAGGAAAGAAAGTGAGGGCAGCCTAGTAATTAGAGAAAGCATCCTTCAACTAGATGACCCAGATTCAAGCCCCATCTTGGCAAGCAATTTCCCTGCAGAAGCAAGTCACTGAGGGATGGTATCCCTGTAAAAAAATAATAGCTCTGTTCTGTAGCCAACACTGCACTCTGACCTCCCTGGAGGAGGCAAGTGATGAGAGAATTTCTCTACAGGGATCAATAAAGTATTACATGAAAGGTGAGATGCTTTATGGTAAAGATACTGACCACGATGCAGCGATTAGTCCCTCCAGGCAGACAGGTACGGACCAGACGGGAGACAAAGTGGGCAGAGGAAGGGCTGTTGTGCCTGGTGACCCGTGGAGGAAGGGCTGCCACTGCAGCATGGTTCAGGTACAGAGGACAGGTGTCTGTGGGGTTCGGGTTCAAACCATTGACAGCTGCCTGCCAGACCTGAGACAAAATGAGAGAAAACATTAAGCTTCATTGTGGACAGAATGCAGATGTTCACATAATTTGTTAACTGAGAGAAGTAGCCTCCAGCAAGACGTGCACTCGGAGCGGACATCTATGTAATTAAATCATAACCAGCGAAATACAGAGATAAGCAAATTCAAACCTTGATTGAGTCAGTGGGAAAAGTTCATAAGCCCTTCCCACGTGAGACCCTGTAGTATGTCAAGTACACTTCAGTTTTATGAAAGACAACATTTTACTATCTGATGTGCATGAACTGTCACCATTTTGTCAATGCGGGCTATTAACATCTAGTCTTGGAAAAATTGCTGCCCAAAGAGCCCAGTTTTATAAAGATCTCCACATCGATGGTGGAAAACTCTTGTACTTTGTGTGCAATAAAATTTTATAAAGTGGCATATAATACACCTTAACTGTGACATACATTTCATATACTACGGTCTGTTGTGGATCATTGTATAATCAACAAAAAAAGTCTAATGCAGAATTTGAGATTTTTTTAAACGTGGAATCCTGTGCGGCCTGGCTACCATTTACAAACTGGCATCTTGTGACTAGATTACTCAGCAGTGTAAATGTGTTATCGATTGTGCAATTTCTTATTAATAAACTACAGCCTACTTGACGAGACAAAAGTTAACACCTTATCAGCAAACCGTAAATTGCCTACAATCAAAGTCAATCTCTAAACATGAAACATCACTTCACCAGAGAATTAAGACTCAAAGTTGTGATGTGTGTGTGTGGTGGTTGGGATTCTAAAAGGTTGAAGGCTCAAAAGTTGGAGAACCATCACATTTCTATTGTTACCTCTGTAAGAGCTGGGCTCTGTGTGTTTGTTCATTCACTGGTGTGCTAGTTCGTAACCCTTTTTTTTTTTTTTACAGCTTTTTTTACAGTACAATTACAGTATACGCTCTTTCTGGAGCAGTCCTTTAAAATGAAGGGTTTTGTATTTTGACTAGAAGGCTTTACACAGATATATACCAATTCCCAATATGTCCCAAATGTTATGTACAAAACAGATGGAAATTAGTGATGTGTGTGGACAATGTGACAGTGAGGCATTTGAAATTTTTTTTGACTTTCCAGTCTCCCATCTTGTTTCTATACAGTGTCAGAAAATGCAGCTTCAGTCTGGCCAAGTCCTCCCATTACTAAGAAAATCACACTACAATACTGCAGAGTATGTAGGATCATCTTTGGCAGAAGCTATGCAACCTATTCTGATACGCTCTCCAGTCTCCACTCTAGCGACTCTTAAAGGAAAACTTTGCTTTGACCTTACAAAACACCTACCCAAGTCTCTCTTTATAGACCGGCTGTCACTGTTGCTCAACAACTTCTCAGGACTTTGCACAAGGAACTCCTACACTTGGCTGTACCAAAGCTCCTTACAATGTCATGACTGCAAATGTTTTTTGTCTGGATCTTTTTTTCTCTCACATGGACATTACTTTTACTACATTTACTAAAATAAAATACTGCACACTCATAATTAGCTGGAATTTCAATAGATGACTTTAGTTTACCATTGTACTACTCCATCTGGCTGCTTTTAATTGGCGTAGACAAAGTAACGTTACAGACTTTGACATGACTTCTTCCACCCCTAACAGGGTAAGCTATAATAATTAGTGAGGTAGTGCTTCAGGTGTTGAGCCGAAAATCGAGTGACTGCCGCCCCTTCCTACCCGTAGTTTAATAATCTGAAAAGGTATACATTTATATAATATTTATATGATTATATAACATATACATTTAATAAATTGTTGGAGGCTACAAATCCATGTCCTTAATCATAAAGATGCGTCAAAAAGTTTTCAATAATATCTATCTTTCTGTAACAAGGTCTCGCGCCTCATCTATCTGAACATTTGAAGTTCTGAACCAGTTTTTCCAGTTAAATACATTGAAGGAGGCACTTATGGAAATTAAAACATTCTGTTTAGCGAAAATTGATTCAGATTATTAAACCACAGATATGAAGGGGGAATCCGTTTTCGGCACGAAACCACTAGTTAGATTTTGGTGTTACGCTAGCTGGTTAGCAAGCTAAGACTAGCTATCACACGAGTATTATTATACATAACAATACCTCTTTGCTAACGACTGGTTGCAGTTTTCCCTTGATTTGGCTCCAGTTCAGTTGCTGCAGATTGGTCTGCTGTCCAATTATCAAAACAGGGCGATTGTGTGGTTCTGAGTCACCAGCAGAAGCCTTGAACTCCAGCACCACGTTCGCCATTTTTGTGACTTCAGAATAGAGAAAGCGGTTGCAGATTGATTGAGTGGCGTTTAGTTGCAGCCCGGTAGATGGCTCCCGGAAACGGAACGGAAGTAAAAAACCCTGGCAGGGTGGCCAGTTGCTGTTGCTGACGAGTTACCGATCGGTATGGAAGCCCATGAGGGACCTAATTAAAATGAGAACGTAAACTTGAAAATGAAAATGCAATTCCACAATAGCATTATAATTTTCAAAATTCAAAAGAAAATGCAATAATCCAATTTTCATTTTCATTTTCACACTCATATGGGCGTTATATGACAATATTAAAATGAAAATGGAAAGGCTGTTTGACATTTCATTTTCAAAGATGTAACCTGCTCTACAATGGACAATATCCAAATGCAATACGCGAAACAGCGCCCCCAGTCTATTGCATTTACATTTTCATGTTACCATGCTCTTTTGGGGACACAATGAAAATGAAAATGCGATCTGTCAGTCCTCTCATCAAGGCGGGTCTTCAGTTAGGACATCACTTCCTCGTTCAGTGACTACTCCGCTGTTCCTGGACCAGCTTTAAGTGCCAACCGGAAGTAGCGGTGTTTGTTAACTC
>CABFOQ010053320.1:55111-65985 GCA_900660455.1 Gephyroberyx darwinii
TTTCAAAGATGTAACCTGCTCTACAATGGACAATATCCAAATGCAATACGCGAAACAGCGCCCCCAGTCTATTGCATTTACATTTTCATGTTACCATGCTCTTTTGGGGACAAGATGAAAATGAAAATGCAATTTTCTAACAATTGGAAAATGAAAATGAAAACAGCACTTGACATTTCATTTTCCCCAAAAGTGCGTGATGATATGCAAATACAAAAAAATGAAAATGAAAAAAATCACATCCATTTGTTGGAGGGTAATGATTTATTTTTGCATTCACACTACAGGTAGTGGACTTGAACAAACATTGTTCAAAACATTTAGCAAACCTAAAGATTAAATCTGAGTAACATGTGAAATGTTAAACAGATTTGTCAGTAAGGCAATTCAGTCTAAATGAAACAAGAGGGTGAACACTCACAAGCCTGATTTCTCCTGCAGGGTTCCTACACCTTTTTGCTAATCAAATTCCATGACTTTTCCAACACTATTCCATGACATGTAGCGGATTTTCCATGACCAATATTTGATGCATATGTAACATTTCTTACTTTAAATATCTGATCTGAATGTCCAGGTCTTATTTTTGGCTACAACTATCACTTAGGATTGATACTATCAGGAAATTTCTGATTTGGGTTTTTATTCCTTGAAGGGAAGTGGATCAACAAGCAGCCAAGCTTGACATTACACGTTTCACTGGTTGGGAAAGAAAAAAACAAAACATCAACAAATTTCCATGACATTTCCGAAACTATATGGATATGTTCCATTTTCCATAACTTCCAGGCCTGGAAAACATTTAATTGAATTCCATGACTTTTCCAGGTATTCCATGACTGTAGGAACCCTACTACTATTGTAAGTTACACCTTCAAATACATTTATAAAATATCCTCTTCACTTGTATAGAATATTTGCATAGGCCTAACACAAAGTCAAGGGGGAGGTATTTTTTTGTAAATGTAATTCAAGCTTTGTACTTTGCACATAATTTAAAGCCATTCCAAACTACTCTTACAGCAATATTGGTCGGGAAAAAGAGAAAAACAGTAGGAAAAATGGAAGAAATATCAAAAGGCTGTGTATAAACTGGTTTCCAATTACATAAGATGTAACCATTAAATGCAGAACTACATTAATAAAAATGTCTCCTTAAAGAGAAAGGCAGTGACATCTTAACAGCTCTGTGAAATCAGATTGCTTCTTTTCTCTTAGGAGTCATGAGGCTATTGTGCAAACATTTAACGAACTAAAACAGAATTTAAAAAAAAAAAGTGTGCTCTGACAATTGTTCTCATTTCTCTCTTTGTCTAAGATTTCCACAAGAACTGATTTCTTTTTCAGTCTGCAAGTATGCAGAATATTCCATAGGCACAGATTTGTTTGATGTCAAGAAATATCTGATACCCAATGTACAACCTGTAGTCCCCTTCAGTGACAAAGGAAGTGTGGCTACAGGGGATAAAGACCTCACAAAGAAAGTCAAGTCTCAAAATAGAGAGATGTCAATTTCTGCTGTATGACAGATTGTGCAGTGCCTCGTGACATTTGTGAAACTACTCATGGTTCGGATATGATGTTGTTGTTCATAGAAGATATACATACTTCTCTGTTCTCAATCTCTTTGACCTTTCATTTTCCTGTATTTCTCTCTTCCTGACTTGACTACTATATTTCTAAGAAATATTTGTATATTTTTTAAAATGAGGTCCAGCTCAAGATGTGCTTGATCGCACCTACAGTACACACTTAGCATGTTTAGTACCACCTACCATGACGTAAATTCTCAGTAATTTGTCATTTGTAAGTTTCTTTGGACAAGTAAAAAGTTAACTTTTTTTTTTTTTTTATATCAGGCTCAGTAAACTATACCTGTCAGTTACATATGCTTATGAATCTGTTATTTCGACAAAACTGAAATGTATCAGGATCATGATATTGGAAGAATTAGGTTATTTATTTCAGTTACACTGAAATAAACCCTGGGCAGGATTATAAAATAGGACAAAATAGTCTTATTAATTGCATAAAAGTTTGACAGTATCAATTTGATTTTTCAAACTAACAATAAAATAAAGAAGCAATACATTTACGCAGAAAAGCACCTGCGTGTGCACGCGCACACACACACACACACACAAACACAAGTGTGTATGCACACAACCTTCCAAGTATTCTTGTCATTGTGCATGAAAAGGAGTAGGAGGTCTAATGAGAACTGTCTAGACTGTCTAATGAGGGATCCAACCAGTTGAAGACAAAAGGTACATTGGGTACATTGGGATGGGATTTCACTCAGTGAGGCACCCATGCAGGCCAATAGTGCTTTGGTGGTCGTTAACATAGGCATGACACAGCTTGCCATTGGCCAGGGACCCACAGGTGACAGCAATGCCGCAGTGCTTCAAGATGGGGTTGAAGTGGGAGGCTGTAACAGCGCTGGCCTCTTTGGGAGGGAAAGGCTTCATAGTAGAGAGGATCAGGGCCAGACAGTCTGCAACATCCTTGTTAGGGGCACAGGCCAAGGCTGGTGTGTGGCCTGCAGAGGAAGAGAGAAAATAGGCAAAGACAAAGCCTTCTGAAGTCATTTCATATTTTGTTGTTACCTTCAGTGACAATGAAAAATGGGCTATCTTGAGACCTCACAAAGAAATGAGATTTGTTTATTTATTTAACCGGTAACAGTTCTGCTTACCCTCCTCATCTACAGCCATTACCGCTGCTCCTCTGCTGAGCAATACCTGCACTACAGTTGCCAGACCATTCCTTGCTGCAATATGAAGGGGCCTACATGAAGAGTATTGGGGGGTGAAACAAATGTCCAATTAGAGAGATAAGAGTTCAAGGGGAATGCCACCCAATTTAACATTTCACATGCATTACTCCAGTGGCTGAGGGCAGTAGAGTCAATACTGTGAACATGGCTAACTTTTCCTGAGCTAGAAAACAAACAAACAAAGTTTGAGTTTGGATTTTGAGTTTGGATTAGCAGATACGGTGCAAAACATACTGACATCATCATGAATCAAATTTGTTCCCAACCTTTGTCACATGCCATATCCCTCCTTTTCCCCTTATATAAAATTAGTGGCATCTTAATGTAGTCTGCAGCTTTATTGACATTGAATCCATTGACATCCAAATGAACCTCCTTTTATAGTAGTGCTAAAAGTGAAAAATGTATTCATGTTGGACACCTTTCCCAGCTAAATCTCAATGAAGCTGCAGATCAGCATGACATCAAAGGTTAGTAAGTGAGACAAACTCTTGTTTCTGGTTATAGCGAAAGTAAAGAGTCAACCAGTTAGCATTAGCTGTGTTCATTGTCTATGGACTCGCACAATGAAACATGGGTGAGACGGGAAGAATCTCCCAGCCTGGTCACAGATCAGAATGGGTTCTACTTGGGGCACTTGCTTACTGATGCCACTAACACCTTCAATAATTCATTTCAGAATCCACCTAAGACTCTTAAACTGTTATGTATCATCAATCTGTGATGTGCAATACATTTCAGGAGTTATTTTATGATTAAGTCTTGTAATTTACTATTTTGTGATGTCTTGAATTTCTTGAATTTACTTTCGGAATGTTTCTGAACTTGTTGCATTCAGCTGGGTTTTACAATAATGATAGCTATAGCAACAGATATAATAAGAGCAAGTTGTTTGCAGTCAAGAAAAAGTGAGAGTAGCGCCGCACAACATGCCTGGTGGCTGCATTGCATTATGGCCTATTGATGCTACTGTTGGTGTCTCTTCCTCTTCTATGATGGATTTCTCACTGTATAATTGTTGAATGTCACTGCAAAATGGTGAGTCTAGAAAAAAAGTCTCTTTGATTCTGAGAGACTGACACAAAAACATGACTTTACCGGTGATGTTTTTCCCTTAAAATTCCAAACTACTGTGATAGTTTGAGTGAATCTTGTGCAGCAGTTTTGGGGGAAAAAAATATAATCTTTATGGAAATATTGCACTTTTGTGCATAGCCTCTAGGGAACAATAATTGGCACAAAACCCTTGGGTAGTACTATGGGCCACATTTGATTTTCCATTCATGACCTACCTCCACATAATATTTCTGCAGTAGGGGACCATAGTTAATGTCTACTAACACAAACAAAATAGCCATATGGCTTGAATGAATACATATGTGAATACTGAATAACAGTGGTATTTCTCATGAACAGAAAGCAAGTTCAGTGTCCAGTGAAACTTTAAAATGCTAACTCACATTTGGAGTGCACCATTTGTTGCATTTATGAGGAAAGGGTCGTTGATCTCTCCTAGGATCAACAGAGCACACATCTCATGACCCTGCAGAGTTAAACATATCCAAAAGTTAGAGGGGAAACAGATCCAACAAAGTGTAAGTGGTCTGGTGAAGGTATGTGAGAGAGACAGAGAGGAGGTACATTCATAGTTGTGAGTTCAAAAAGTTCTTATAATTAAAAATGTCTCATAACATAACTGTTCACTTGTGGGGTAGAGTTTGGGATGCAGTAGTTATGGTTAAGGTGAGGGTTTAGGGAATCGATGCAAGTCAATGGAATTGTGTGTGTGTACATGTATGCGTGTCTAAGTGACCTTCCTGCAGGCTAAGTGAAGAGCAGTGTCATCATTCACATCCAGCAGGGTCAGGTCTGGCTTAGCCTGGTGCAGTAAGAGCTCTGAAATACAGAAAATAAAACATCTTTCACAACCAGAGTGTGCTTTTATATTTTAGGCATTTAGTGGATTCTCTTATCTGGACTGAACTACAGTGAGTGCAGCAGCAGGATAACCTTACATTCTTAAATCACAAAAATTACAAGTAACCAGTAGGAAGGAATGCAAGGGTCAAAACCACAAGACCCAAATAACAGATGCATCAATTATTCTTGTGTCCTGTGAATAACCATGTATGATTGAGAAGTGAAACAATTGCCATGAACAGATAAAAGATATCTTTGTCCTCTACTTGTATTGAAAATTATCCTGTCTTGTTTAAAAGCAAACTCTTCTGAGGTGCAGATAAGTGCAATGACTTATACTCCAACAGACATTGCCATTTCAGTCACTTACCAACAGCCATGTTCTGTCCACAGTCAGCAGCAACCATAAGAGCTGAGCGTCCAGAATGGTCCACAGCATTGACGTCTGCCCCCTGAGCCAGGACCAGCTGCAGCCCTGCAACGTTTTCAGAATAGGCAGCTGCATGCAGCGGGGTCCTAGAGGCACAAGACAGCCACCAAACATAAGTAGAGGGATTAGCTGCCTCTGAAAATGAAAATATACTAAAACTTTATGCAAGTCATTGGAAAGTTGATGCAAAATGGTTTTCATATATCACAAATGTGCATCTTATACAACCCACCAAGGCTGCACTGACAAACAGGCCCTTAACCAAAGTCAAATGACAGTTTCTTTCTTTTGTAAACCTATCCCTGATAATCTAATGGTGGGAATGAGGGGAAAACCACCCAATCCTGCACTTTTTTTGGATGTATCAATAAGTATTCCTTTCTCTACTACTTTATTCTTTTATCCACTTTTTAAAGTTTATTGCACCTCTAAAGACAACAAAATATCACACGTGAAAAGAAATTGTATTTCAGAGTTGTAAATTCATTTTGAAGTAGAAATGAAATCTGATTTTAATGACCATATCTGTGAACATATCTAATATCAGTCACACTTGGCTTTCACAGTTTTTTATGATTCATAGAACTCAACACACAGCAACACCCACCTTCCTTTGGCATCACTGATGTTAACCATTTGAGTGCCAAAAGTCTTTACTAGAAGTTCAGCAGCACCATCATGGCCGTTAATTCTGCACACAAGAAGAAGAGGATAAAGTTGTTAAATTCTGAACAAGAACCTGATATACACATATTAGAGACAACTGAAATGTGGCTAGCAATTAAATGAAGTAGGGTACTCACAGAGCACAGTGCAATGGGGTGAAGGGATTTCCTTCCTGGATACTAAATTGTTTGTTTTCAAGTAAAATCTGTAAACAGCCCTCATGCCCTAAAAGACACAGGAAACAAATGGACAAATCATTAATACACTCAGCCTGCCAACAAAACAGTTTGTGCCAATGTCCCACCATGCTAGCATTTGATAAGATAGCCAAGTGATTGAACAACAGAGGGTAACTATTCTATGGCTAACAGCTCCTCTTGTTGGTATGTTAGTTAGTTGTCGTTCCTGCAGACTGTGCTGATGCTGCTCTGCATGGTCAATCACACATTTTCGTTTCCCGTTTTAGATTTATCTGTATTTATGTCCTTACTTGCTCTGTAAAACACCGACCCAAACCTGTTTTGCACTTTATAAGTACATTTTGATTTGACCTGAATGCTTGCCATAAATGCCTTACCATGGTAGGCAGCCCAGTGGATGGGCGTGTAGCCTCTGTAGTCCAGCATGGAGTCCAGGGAGTCAGCTTGCATGGCAGCCTTTAGTAATCTGCGGAGGAGCTCTGTGTGGCCACCAGACGCAGCAAGGTGCAGTGGGGTCCGTCCCTGAGAATTTCTGCACAGAGCAGAGGCCCCATGTTCTAAGAGGGCAAATACACAGTCCGAACTACCCATCATGACCTGTAGTGAGAGGACAGGGGATATAAGGTAAGTGGGAAAAATATTTGAACTTTCCAAGATGCTGTAAGGGACACACTCCCTCTTTACAGAATTCTGCAGTCCAATTTAAAAAAAAACAATGATGGGACATGGATGCACACAAGCACACCAAATACACTCACAGCTCTGTGTAATGCAGTGTGGCCCTTCTTGTCTGCAGTGTCTGGCCCAGCTCCTTTCTCCAACAGGATGTGGACACAATCGGTGTGACTGCCCAGAGTTGCCAACATAAGAGCTGTCCTGCATACAAAAATAACAATGTTTTTATGTCCCACATAATCAGTGTTGCCAGAATGGGCTGTTGTCCAGTCAATGTCCAGCTATGTTTAATTACATTAGAGTGGTAAAAATAGCCTTGAGTGACATGTTTTTTAACATTATTTGGTAGATTTGAGAAAACAATCTGATAAGGCATAAAGCATACAGATATCAAATAAATAAATAAATGTCTCTGAAAGAGGTTGGTGCTTTCTGACTGCACTCGCTTGTGTTCTACCCAATCAGCTCAACTGCCATGGTGGAAGGCTGCCTGTATATAGGAGCAAGTACACCTAATTTGTTTAAATATCTAGAACAAAGACTATAAATACAAACAATTAACCATCCCTTTGTGTCCAATCTGGCCCTTTTATTTCCTATTGTGGACAATAACCAATAATAACTATAATAATTAGTTATAATCAGTTGTTATGCACTTCAGAGGATGTGAAGGTACACAGATTCATATTGAAATCCCTGGAGCAAAACTGTTTTGCTCTCTAGCTGAAAACTGAACTATAAATTTTTATTAAAAACAATCTAACTAACATGGCTTGCAGTGACATTAAGTAGGTTATATTCAAGTTCAACAGACAATCCACTGAAACTTGTGGATGGATTGTTGAACAGTGACTGCTAGAAAACTCTCTTGCAATTAACGTTTTTCAGTTTTCCATGTCGTACATCTGTATTTTATACTTTGTTTATTTTTTCATTTTAAAACCAATAAAAATAATTATGTCTCCAGAAAATCATCCTGGAAACAAAAAAGCGTATCTTTTTCATCTGTGGTCAATGACACAGCTCAGTCTGTTAACGCAGATTTAAAAAAACAAAACAAACACATCAGAACACAGGTTTACATATAGATGACCTATTACTACCCCACTAAACTGTCCTAATTCACCTAATTGGTCAAAGTTAAAAATCAAAATTACACATAACAAATGAGAGTATAAGAGTGTAAGTGACTCACTGCCCCTGTTCATCTGTACTGTCGATGATGTCGGTAATTGCCTCCCTGTTGACCAGTATCAGCAGACAGTCCATATGGCCCGCAGCAGCTGGACATGTGAAAAGGATAAAAGGTTAAAAAAAACACCCACATATACCATGCGGAAAAAAACAACAACAGTGACACAAACATTTATAACATGGAAAAAGGAGGTTGTGGCATAATTTGTTTTTAAATCAAAAATTAACCACAAGGTCTCAGGTTTGATCGTGCAAGAGCCAACGTGTCCATCGGCAGCCAGGTGTCCGTGAAACCCTACCTGCACACTCATTGTAACTCGCTCTGGAGTAGAGCATCAGCTAAATGCCAGAAATGTAAATGTGAACATTGCCATTGGCCCCAACACTTTGCAGGATCTAACACACAAACACACCTGCAGCATGAAGAGGAGTCCACTTGCGTCTGTGTTCCTTGAGCGTGTAGGAGGCTTGGTGTTTCAACAGCACCTCCACACATTGGGCAAAGCCTCTCTGGGCAGCCAGGTGGAGGGCAGTGCGGCCCTCAATGTCACGCACGTCCAAACTCACTAATGTCTCAGACAGTAACCGCAGTGCCTCACAATGACCATTATATGCCTGTACAGTAGAGGTAGAAAACATATAAAAAAGAGGAAAAGACATAAATAAATAAAATAAAATAAAATAAAAATAAAATAAATAAATAAATATGGTTCATTTAAAACTCAAACAACTATTCAGATGTGTTCATCTCTATTATGGGGTGAATAGGAAAGTGCTTTGGAATATTTGCATTAGGGAGAATATGGAGGCATACTCACAGCTAAGTGCAAAGGACTGACTGGAACATTACTTTCAACCTCTCCCAGACAGTTAAATGATATCTCCAAGAGCTGCAAGAATGACAGTTGAAAAAGTTGAATTAGGTTTAGCAAACAATCAACAAACCCTGGTATAAAACAAGACATTTAGCACAATCAATTTCTCAAACTCTGAGTCACCACTCACCAGTTCCAGGTGCTCCTTGTTCCCATGAGCTGCTGCATAGTGGACAGCACTGTAACCCTTGCTATTCTTCAGAGTTGGGTTCGCCCCATTGTCCAACAAGTACTCTAAACATCTACACACAGACATTCACACAGAAACAGAGAGGAACCCACGAGGCATTAACACCAGGAACCAGAATCACAAGTAATCCTGCCCAGCTCCTCACATCTCAACATTAAGCCTTAATATGCATACATACACAGCACTGCTACAATATTGGGGCTAAAGCCAAAACTGTCCCCCAAGAGCCAAATATTGCCTCTGAATTTAAACAAACAAAAAGTTGTTTGCAGAAATGTTCAAGAAAATCAAATCAGTCTAATGAATGATTTTATATCTTACAAATCTTGCAGACATTATGAGGTTACAGTTTATTTGTATCATTGCTCGTTACATGCCTTCTCGAATCCCCTCTCTCCCAGTTTGTGTGTATGGTCCATACTTGGTCTGATAGCAGTGTTGAAAAAAAATCTGCAGAAATCCGCCAGACTTTTTCCCTGCCTCTGCTTGAGATTCTCATCAACTATCTTTTAAATATATATATATATTTTTTTTTTTAAAGTTTAAGGTTTTGTCTGTGACACTAGTCCAATACATATTTCTAACAATATTACAAAAGATGAGATGCTGAACTGAGATATCCAGTTGTTGAGATGTTGAGATAATAATTCCTTCAAAAATGACTTTTCAAACTACTCAGTATGGGATGCTTACAGATTGGCATAACCTAGGTATGAAGTTTCTAATTACTTTAATTTGGATCTGAAGCATGGATTTCTTATGATAATAACAACATTCTCCTGGAAGTTTAAAACAATGCCCCTTAGGTTTACTAAGGGCAACATTTTACATAGATGTTTTCTATTTCCCAGAATGCACAGAACAGTACACCTAATGTGTAAAGTCCCAACGCGCTCTATGATCTATGACTGATCTGTGACTTACAAAAAGGCCTCCTTTTCTCTTTCCCCACTGTGGTCAGTGTCAGAGTCATGTCTATCCCCTCTGTGAAAAGAAACAAGGATGTTTTTATCACTGCATGTTGATCAGGTTATTATGAGCTGCATTGACATGAAGTCAGGCATGAACTTCAGCACCTGCTGTCAAATCAAGGGATGCTTTTTTTGTTAACTTAAAACTTAAATCTTACCCACGGAAGGTGTGTGAAGCAGCAGCATAGTGCAGGGGGCTGCAGCCCGTCAGATCTAGCTCACCGACCTCAGCGCCAGCCCTCACCAGGGCGATTGTGCATTGGCTGTTCCCATTGGCTGCGGCATAGTGCAAAGGAGCTCTGGGAGGCAGAACAGAGGATGGCCATGACATCAAGCAACTTCAGTGTCCAAGCACTGTTAATAGTTAGCTTTAATCAATGTTTAGTTCAGGCCAATTGATATTAAGCTCTGATGCTGATCTAATTCGATAGTTTTTTAAGTAGGACCACTTACCTTCCCAAATTATCCTTTATACTCAAGTCAGCACCAGTATTTAACAGCAAGTTGAGACAGTCAACATTTCTGCCACAGGGAAAGAAATTAAAAGTTAATTTAACAGCTAAGTGTCTCTCATTTCCAACTGTGCTGGACAAATACAGTCATCTGTAATTTTAATTCCACTAATGAAAATTAAAGAGCTGTTTTAGGCTCACTGTTTTCTTTTGTTTTGTTCCCCCTGCTGCACACCTCTTGACCAGGCAAACAACAGACAGAGTATGATCAAATTAATACCTCCACATACAATTTGAGAGTAATGTTTCACTCACCGATACCACTACTTAGAACAAACAGGGAAAACAAATCATGAAGGTCAAAAATTATTTGTGTGGGTCTGTGTGTGTGTGTGTGTGTGTGTGTGTGTGTGTGTGTGTGTGTGTGTGTGTGTGTGTGTGTGTGTGTCAGTCACTGAATTCTGGAAGTGGTTGGAGCACATTTGCTTGGACAGTCCATCAGTAATCCCACACCAGAGGATT
>CABFOQ010053320.1:72406-94888 GCA_900660455.1 Gephyroberyx darwinii
GGAAGGGGAGGAGAAAGGTGCGTGGGTTACAGTGAATGGATGATGCGAAACTGAGGGCGTGCTTGACCTGCTGACACAACGAGAAGGCGGGAAGTAGCCTTCCGGATTGAATTTACGCTTAAGCTTCATTTTAAGGGCACACTCACATTAGGCCCGGTTGGCTTCAACCATGTCGGAGCACGATTGCCCCCCCTCCCCCACTCCCCCGCTGGCCTGCGCTCACACTGCGCTTAAATGTTCCGTGCCCGGGCGCGTTTACGTCATCATGATCCAACTTCTTGTGTTGAAGAAAAGCGCTTCTGCACAACACAGTGGAGTTCATAATTTTACTTTGTGTCTTATTTGGAGTCTCTTTGGGTCGGTGACTCACGGCTCTCTCACATGCCGTGTAGATTTATCGATTATGCAACGCAGCGATTTTCAGTTAATCGTGCTGCACGTATAAGAAGATTGTTACGGAGGCAGCTGACGTTGAGGGAGGAATTTGTGGCTTTACTCCCGACTACAATTCACGTTCATTAATAAATCATCGATTTTATGGGACAGTCGCATCATTGACATGTTCGGGATCCGTGCTCCGGCACGATTAGCGATCACACTGTGCTGACTCCAAGTGAACCGTGCCCAAGCACACCTCTTCAAGCGGGCCCGGGCACACTAGTCAAACGAACCGGACTTTGGGGGTCAACCGTGCTCGGGCACAGTACGGATGGCCTACTGTGAGTGCGCCCTTAATGTAATTTAGTTGTTGGCAGCCCCAAGTGGCAGTGAGAGGTAACTGTTTGTATTTTTGAAGACTTCAATACCCTTAGCTTTCTGTAGCGATGGCATGCTAGAGTGTGAATGGATGCATGCTTTAGGTTGTTTTTAGTACTGCTGTCTTTGCAGTGATACAAACTAAACTTGCAGTATGTAGTTCTGAATGTCATTCTGGATATGAATGTTATTGAACAGATAGTTAAAATATTTCTGTTGGATATTTCTTTGGAGACTGAACTATTTGTACAGGCTTGATGCATACAACTTGATACATTTTTCATTGGTTGGCCTACTTTAAATGCAGATAACAATTGACATTTATATCAAAATATACCTAAATACATACACACTGATACCACATCTTGTGAGAAAGTGTAGTTGCAGAGTTTATATAGGACAATATTACCAGTGAATTGACATCTTCCTTGTGGCACAACAGAAATGTCACTTCCTCAGCATTTCGGCTGAATACAGCTTGGACCAATGGAGACTATAAGAGAGACATAAAATGCATAACAGATACAGAACAATGTGAAAAACTAAATGTTAAACAATTATCTGAGTTCAGTTCATGTTTTCCCATGATAAAAAGGAAAAACACACACAAGTTCTGTAAGTTGGAGTGGGATGAGCAGGCAACAAAAAACATAGAAGCAATAATGAAACTGGATTTCATTTTGAATAGATTTAATGACCCAACTTGCTGTAACTTATATGGATCATAGTGCCTTTTATTAATTTTGTAGCATGCTAATCTATGGTAAAGACGAACTAACAAACTTGTCAATGTGACCTTGGAAACAAGGCTTATGAGCAGCATCTTGAGCTTGTTAGGAGACACACAAATGTTATGCCTGAGTAAAGGTTGAGTAATATTCCCTTCCATGAGCATTTACAGGAATAATGAATATAATATTTGCGGATGATTTGAGCACAACTTTTTCAAAAGGTATAATTTTGTTGATTTTTTATTTTGCCCTGTATCGTCTCCTTGAATGATCTTATGGTTAAAAACATCCCTTAAACTCGAGAAATCATTTTAACTTCACAGTGTCTGTTAAGGAAGAAAAAACAACTTGGTTAATTGTATAAGGATTGGTATAATCATATCTAAAGCCAAAAATATGTGTAGTCCAAGATGGGCAGAGACAACAAGTAGAGAAATCCTCCACATCAAAAGACCCAGTGGGTAATCTTGAATATGTTGTCAAATGGATGTCAGAGGTGCGCATCCCCCTGCCCCTCGGTTTCACAGACACACTCCAAACCCTCTATTTCAGACAGCGGTTCTCAATCCTGGTCCTGGAGTACCACCGCCCTGCTGGTTTTCTGTCCTACCAGCTAGTTAACAGCATTCACCTGGCATGCAGTCCCAGGATTGAGAACCACTGCTTTAAGAGAAACAGGGTTGGCAGGTAGGACTTAGTTCCTTCCTGTCCCTAGCCCACACTCCAGTCCAGTAGGTGGTGGTATTGCGCTTTGGCATTAGTTGTCAACCGCCGGTAAAAAAACAAAAAACAAAGAAAGGCTAAAAACTAGATTTAATTCTTATAGTTAACGGCACACACACTCTATTCTTATTTTGGTAGAAACAGCACTTCCTCAACCAATTTTTGTGCTGATAATTTGAAAAAGTGGGTCTTGAGACACACGGCATATTTATCTGTGATAAAAGCATTAAAGCAAGCTGTTAGGCGAAGTTGCCAAAAGTATCACAACGTTACGTCAAGCAGCAGTGGCTTCTACTAACTTAAGTTAAATTAACTTTTCAAGACGAATGATTAACAAGGGCGTTATTTTTGTAGCTAGAGTCTTAGCTGGCGTCAACGAATCAGAAGTAAGAACTAATTATGGAAAGAATTTATGATACTACAGAACCATCTACCAGATTTAGCTCGACATTTCGCTCACCATAACTAGACATTAATGTAAGCAATGGTGGGAGGTGACCGGCTAGCAAGTGCACTCAAAACTTAAGATAATGCAATGCACTGTAATGTTACGGCTGGCTAACTAGCCAACGTCACATTATCAAACCACCAAATGTGTGTGTACTGTGCACATTACCTGGTCAGTGATATTTAGTAATCCCATTTCCCAAACAATCTGGAAGCACCTTCATTTGGGATTGACTGGATGTAATGTTAAATACATGGAATTATCTACGCAAGCTAGTTAGCTAACTGGCCGACACCAAACCAGATATCGCGAGAGAAGTCAGAGACGTCACTGCGAGGTGCGTGAGGCATAACACATTAACCAAACTCTCAAATCAATCAATTTGGCTGCCCAGTGAGGCATTGCCCTTTCTTTGGATCTTCATAATCTTGTGATTAGAAATAAGTAATATTCTATGTTTTTCCCATGGTACCTATTGAAGTTACATTTACTGTGAGTTTTGTACGGGCTCTTGATTTCACGAATGAGAACAGTTAAAAGGATTACTGAGCATGGGTGAGAGAGCACAGGTCAGGGTACTGTTAGCTTTCTTAAGGGATACAGGTTTTTCTTTTTTATAGGATATAGTGTAGTCTAGGGTGTGTGAGTGTGTATGTGTGTAAGTGAAGGGTTTGGGATTTAGATTTTAAGTATATTGTCTGATCCACACTCCGGAGCAGTAGGTGGAGGTAATGCACGAATAAGCTGGATGCCAACCGCCGTAAAACAAGAAGAAGAATGAGAACGGTTGGCCCTGCAGCGCATGCGCCTTGAGGCTCCCAAGTTATAGGTGACATGTCATGGAGTCACTTTCCCAGCATTTAGCTTGCTAGTTAGCTAGTTACTAATTAACCTACGTGGTTTCAGGTGGATCTAGATAGTGGCAGTCATTCCGTTATTTTTGTACTCACCTAAAGTATACACAGGTAAGACTATTTCTTCATACTCTAATAAAGTTAACGTTAGCAAATGCAGCCAGACAGCAAATTTGTATCATCGTGGAACGTCTATAGCCTGAACCCCTTATTATAAGTAACGTTAATATGTCGCTAACGCTGGTATCAGCAAACTAAAGTCTCGTATTTGGGTTTGTTGGAAGTTGTCTACGCTCATAATAAACGTTAGCTCAGCAAATGTAGCCACATCATCAAGGGGTAACTAACCCCAGACGTTCCTCCGTAGTTCAGTTGCAGCAGGAGTTTGATATTCCTTCCACTATTTGAGCAAAGCAAGACTATTGCCATAACTTACTACATACTGACACTTGGTCTATAGCGGGGCAGGCAATTAACTTTTTCAGCGACAGGCCACGCTGGTACATGAAATCTGACGTTTGGTTGCCAGTTTCACAATTGTACTAACCTAATGGATTAGAAATAGTACCAACACAGTCCTATTGATTACCATTCCTCATGGCAGCTCTTCAAACATGAGTCTGAAGCATGGATAAACACAAGAATTGCGATGAGAGCCACTGACACTCCACTCGTCATCTGCGTTAGAAAAAAAAGTTGGTGCTCCTTAAATGTTTGCACGTGCTGTATGTTTTTTATGTTGGGAGCACCAGTGTTACTAAAATAAAGTTAATTCAAAGGCACAGGAGAACCAGACTATGGAGGGAAACAAGAATGAAGGTCAATTTTAGTGTGGAAGCAACACATTTTTATTTTTGTAGGAGGCAGTTGTGATGAGGAGAACGACATTGTGGGTTTGCCATGTTGAAGTTGAAGTTAAAACAACATGGAAGTCAAAGATGTTTAAGTAACCTGTGCTCATATGAAAGGGAAAAAGTAAGTAAGCAAGCTTCTGACAGTACAAACGGCAAGATACCAGTTATTCAGCACTTTTATTTAAGTGTTTTTCTTACATTGACCAAAACGGATGACACGTTGATCACAGCTGTTGAAGACTTCCAGTTGCTTTACAATTTCTGTGTATGATTACAGAAATAAACACAAGGAAAAACAATGCATGGAGCGCAATGGCATCTGTCATTGTACTTGGTTTTGAAATAATGTTAGTTTGTGTTTACTGAGAGACTGGCCCGTTTTAAATTTAATCAGCACCAAACAAAGGTGTTTCATGCAACCAACTAGATGGCTGTATGCTGTAGGTTCATATTTTACTTCTGGTGAGGTGAAAGGTGTTCAATACTGTCTCCCAGCCAAACATTTTGGGAACAGATGAGTTCTTCAGAAGAGCTCTTGTTTAGTGGGTGTGTAATGTCCATGATGGTTTTGTTGCTTTTATTGATGATTCCTTTGTTGATACTAGAAAGCATGTTTTGTTCTGCCCATTTTGTTGTATGTGTTTGATTGTTTTTCTTGCTTGTAAACCCACCAGCTAATGATTTGTTATTTTAAGCACAAATTTAGATTTTAGATATAGAGTTCAGACTTTTGTTTAACATTTAGGCTATGTGAGTGTGAAAGTGTTAGCCAATTTCCTTTGCTATTTATACGTGCAGTTCCACATCAACACCTTTTGTACACAGGGTTTGTAGGCCATTTAGGCCCTAGAACCCTGTAGATGGGTGTGACACTCAAGATCATTTGACAGTTTGGGAGTTGACAGATTTAGAGTGATTCTGTAGGGTGTTCTGTGCAGATTACATGCTTGGTTTTAGGGAAACTTAGCCTTGGATGAGTAAGTGGTGTGTGACTTCTTAACCACTCTTGTGACCTAATAAGCTTGGACAATTCCAAGTTTACTTTACAGTTAAGTTCAAAATGAATCAGAGTTGAAGACATAAATTAGTATTTTATATATAGAATAGTGTTTCATGGTATGATGATTGAATTACTGTACCCACATCTGAGAAAAGAGGATTTAAGAGTCTAGATTTTAGAATCTGTATTCTCCATCGCAAAGTGTGGCAGTTTATATTTTCTAGCTTGCGCAGAAAACAGACAGAAATTTAAATTATTGTAGAAGTGTATTAAATAAGTAAATAAATAAACATGAATCACATTTTGCCAAATCATTTCTCCAGTACAAAGTTTGTTAGAATCATTCGCCACATACAATGAGTGGCCGTGGAATTTGACTTGGTTGACTTGGTGCTGACACATTACAAGACAGTTGCACAATGCAAGATTGGTACAGTACAAAATGAACAGTACCTCACTTATAGGGCAGATAAGATGTACTATATGATAGTGAGTGTACTAAACATGAACACACTGCAAGTATACATTTTCCAAGCCAAGGAATTATTCCAGTATTGCCACATTAGCAAAGTTGCTAACACTAGTGAATGGAGTAGTAATGGCCTGGAAGTACAGTGGTCCAATGTAGTATAGGTTCACAATCATGGGTAGATTGAACAGAATAGGACCAATTTGAGAATTCCATGACAAGACAACATGACAATGATTTGTCGGTGCAGTAAATTCACAGATGTACAGCATTACAGCTAGGCTGATAAGTAGCAAAAGATGCACAAATTACAAATGTGGCGCCAGTGAGATGCTGATTTGTGCTTTCCACAACCAGTTAGATTGGATGTCAGCTCAGTAAATCATATTAGACAGGAGCAGACATGCAGCTACTTTGAATTACAAAGCAAAAAATAAAAGGCTGTTTCATTTGTCATGGAGACAAGTTTCCTTGGGTTGAAAATGATGAATCAAGCCCCTACTGTGAGTACAGTTTGTCTGCAATTTACAAGTAAAGAGGATCAAGTTGGGTCATTTTTAAAAGCACCTACAGTTACTGCCAACACACACTCTATGCCTGTGACAAGACCTGCCAGCACCTATCTGTATGCTGGCAAAGCAGGCAGTTGACCACCCCTCACCAGGTCCCATTAATATATTGTCAAGAAGGATGAATGGAGAGACTTGGTGGTCTTCCATCCACATGTGGGTCCGCAAAGGAATGCATGATAGTACAATTGTAGGATTATTTTTCAAACTGATTTGTAATTGATCATATCTCTCTATGATGACACATAGTATTATCACCTTTTAAATTATATAGGTGAGTTGTCCATGAGTCATGAGGAGATACAACAGGCGGGTCAATGTCTTAAGGAGATGCAGAACCTCAAAACCTTGCCGACAACTAGCATAAATCAACAAAACAGTACAGATAAGTAGTAGGCAAACTCAGAAACTAACCAGATCAACGTGTTTTCCTTCTCGTCAAACATCTAGGCAATGAAACCATCTGTAAGTGTATGTACATTGTTTCTCCTTTCAGAAATGCCAAATACCAAATCTGTTAATTTGTCAGCATGACAGGATTAAAGTGTCAACAGTCTTTAACATATAGCGTCTTATATGCAACATACAAAAAGCCAACCATTTGCCACTGCAGTAGAGCTCATGTCTCGTGGGAAGAAGAATAGCATAATAATTATGCTAAAAACGCTTTTGGGGGATGGGGCAGAAGAGGCAATTCATTATTCAACCATTCAAATTCTGAAATTGAGTATTGATAATAATGGAACTACTCATTACTGAGGAATGCTCTTATTTTATGTATTGGCAAGTAAACTATTACCACCTGATACTGCTCATTACACAAAGCATATGCTCAGCTATAAACCGCAGGAAGTAGCAGAGCCTTGGTACCATGACTATTGGGCAGCAAAGCTGCTGCCTCATGTTATCTTTTGAGTCATGTGATCCAATAGTCACATGCCTTCAGAGACGTTCTTTCTGTATGAGTCTTTGGAAAATTCAGTTGTTGAGCTGGAAGGTGGTGCAATATTATTTTGCGATGGGAGCTTAAATAAAGGAGTGGCAGTTTTGTAAATAGTGTGAAGATCTATTTCAAAGCTGATATCCAGAGTGAGTGCGAAGGGATATGGACCTATATTGTGGAACAGAAACTTAGGCTGCAAAGTAATCAGTTACTTGTGAAAAGTTCTCGTGTGTGGATTGAGAAGCTGACCTTTTTACATGCTTTTGCTGTTGCTTAGTCATGTTTTGATTTGACTTTGACATTTTTAACATTTTTGCATACAAGCACATGATAACACATGCTGCGTAGTCACTTCTCAGGTTGAAGTTATTCTGTCCTAAGGTCACAAGCATGAAGTAGTCGTTGGCGGTCTACTATTTGTTATTAGCCTAAATACTTAATAGTAATAGTGACCTAGACATTACTTGGCATATTGAATACTGTTTTAGTTGGAAGTGGGAGTAGAAACGTTACCCTCTACAATTTTGTCATTATGTCTTATTCAAGTTATTGAACTGTTGTCTTATCGCAGGGAGGCTGATATTCATCCCTCAAGTTTTCAGGGATCCCTCAGCCTGCCCTGATGAATGCCGAGCAAGAAGGAGACCTCCTGGAGGGTAAGTGCTTATGATAACAGAAACATGATCATTACAGGAGCCCCATATAACATTTATTCATTCCCTGCCCTGGATCATACCTTACAGAATAATTTAGCCTCTTTTCAACTGCTGATATTTAGAGCCTAAATGCTGGTTGTGACAAGGGATCCCCACGGGATGCTGGAAGTTTGTTACTCGTTAAATTTCAGAGAAGAGTGCTTGTTGAAACGTTTTTCTGTTATATATATTCTCTTAAACATCACTGATTCTTCAGTGAACTTTACTATTCTTTGCGTGATTCCTTCATGGGCAGGTTCACTCTCTGTATATTTGTGGTTGTGGGGTACAGAACAGTCTAGCTTGGTGTTGGATGATGAGTTGGGAGGGATTAAGACATGCATCAACAATTCTCCCTTCCTGTTTTGATTTGAGAAATATGACCACAGGAAGTCATTGTGACATATTACCAAAAAAGTACAAAGTAATTGTTCAATGGGCTTTGGGAACAGCAGTAAATCTGTCTTGAAAAAAGAAATTGGAGATGAAGGGAGAAAAGAACGAACACTCCAAACTCAGTGAGTAGTACATGTCATTTACAGGTGTACATTAAACAAGTAATTATTTATTTATTTATTTATTTTTTATTGTTTTTATTTATTTATTGTTTGACATGTTTTACATGAACAAGTTTAGTTTAGTTGAATTGTCAATTCAGTATTTATTTAAATATAAATGCGATGTCCCTCACACAGTCAGTTTTTATATTGACACTGCTATGGGCTGACCCTTGGCCAAATGCTGTGTTCCTTTTATGTTTCATCTTGTACTCCTAAAACATGTCACTGGAGTCACTGGGCCTCATTCATGAAACGTGCGTACGATCAGATTTGATCGTATAACGCTAGTACGAACGTTTCTACAAACATAGTCAGATTCATCATTTTGTTCGTATCTGAATTTGTTCGTTTGGTACGATCATATTCATATTCTACAAGTGCTTGGAGACATGCGGAAATGTGTTTTGTGTTTGGAAACATGCGGGAAGGCTCTTAGAACGGCTTATTCTTTATGAAAAATCAATTACAGTAGTGCCAAACCTCAACAACAAGATGTTTCAGTGGCCTTGTAGAAAATAAAGACCTAATAGGCTGAAATGGCGTATTTTCCAAACTGTCCTCATTCATAACAACACAAGATTATCCAACTTGTAATGGGTTGATCACATGGACTGGACGCCTTACAAATACAATTACATAGTCCCACTATCTGATGAAGATGCAGCCTGGATCTGATCTGTGTCCAACTCCAGTGCCGACTGGACACCGGCCAGTGAGGTCTCTCCTATTATCGATTGATCCTCTGATCCATGTCAGATGGCGGCTTGTTGCGCGCTGCTGTCCTCCTGCGGCTGATAATACGCGTCTACTTCTCCTTATACTTTTTTGCAATATAGTTTCATGTTGAACTATTTCTTTACTTTACCTCAGCAACGATGTGTGTTTCTGCTGAAACAACATTGACAGCGTTACAATAATTTCTTGCCATACTTTACTTTTATCAGTTCTTGTAACTCCTCCGCTGACGCTTCTGAAAACGCTGTTTTTTTTCTCATGCACGCATGCGCGCAACACTTCCATTTTGGACTCCACCAAGTTCCTCTTTTTTTCCATCTTTTCCCCTGGTTTCCTTGCACACGACCCTTCAGTCTGCAGCCTTTTACGGTGTCCAACGGGGCGTTTACCTATGCAAATCGGCTTCAACAGGCACGTGCATCCAATTTACGAACGATTGGCATTCATCAAACATACACCTGTTCTACAAACAAATGGAGGTTTCCCGCATGTTTCATGAATCCCACGTTTGTGTTTTAGCATGCACACACATACAACAAATCATTTACAAAAACGTTTGTGAATGAGGCCCACTGGGTTTAAGATTTATAACCTTGCCGTATATTTGGATCAGTACTAAATGTGGCCCTTATTGCAGTTTTAGTAGCAGCAAACGGGGGACCAACTCCATATTAATGCCCATGATTTTGGAATGAGCAGGTGTCCGCATACTTTTGGCCATGTATGTATATACTATAGGTTTACAGTGCAGGGCTTCAGAGTATGACCATTTGGTTGCATTTTGTGACAATAGCACAATAACACCTTCTAGACACAACTTTAATTCCAACCAGCTGCATATTTGGAGCCCTGCAGTAGGTTCCCACTGTAAATGAATGAATGAATGAATGAATGAATAAAAGTAAAATTTGTTACACATTGAGACTTACCTTCTCCCTTTTCTGTTTTAGTGTTTCTCTTCTCTCATTTACCCCTGTTGCTTCTTTTTTCTCTTAGAGGACTCCCCTCAGGAGAAGGGGGTCATCCAGTCTACCCAGTATAGCTCTATCTCTCCTCCTGCCTCGCCTGGGGCTGATGAAGAGCCCTTCTCTACATACTTTGAAGAGAAGGTGCCTATTCCAGAGGATGCCAGCCAGGTACAGATGACAACTTCAGTGGATCTTAATTATTCCATGATGTGTAAATATGTAAATGTTTTATTTCATTTAAAAAAAAAAATTGTTTATTTATTTTTTCTATTTTTTTCTACCTTTCTTTCAGATATTCAGTTTCCGTAAACTATGGGCTTTCACTGGGCCAGGCTTTTTGATGAGCATTGCTTACTTGGACCCAGGGAACATTGAGTCTGATCTGCAGTCTGGAGCTAAAGCAGGCTTCAAGGTGATGAATAAAATTATGTTGCTATGCTTCCCACAGGTTGGCAAGTTACTTTGTGGGGTGGGGGGTCGAGATCCAGGACATGCCATGAGCCATAATACAACATCATCTCTTTATCATCTCTTAACTGTTGCTGTAGTCTAAGTTACTACAGTTGTGGAATAATGAGAAAAACACATAATTCACCCAATGTATTGTCAAGAAGAAGAGATCCACTCTATTGCTACGCTCCGGTAGGTTAGCTGTCTTTCAGTATCATAACATAGTAGGCTGTTATGATAAATAAATTTCACATCTGTTATGCAAAACGGCTTTGCTTGCTCAGTCTAATTGTAACTGAAATCTTCACATTTATCCACTTGGGATAAAAAGTGTTTTTGGAAAGTTTTGGGGGTCAAAAACGCTGGCATAGTGTGGACAGGAGGCCAAAATGGAGAAATAAATATGCGTTTTCAAATTTAACCAGCCTAGTGTGGACGTAGCCTAACACTGGGCAAGTGAGCATCACTCAACACCAGGTGAGAGTGTGCTGCTGTTCAGTGTTGGGGGTTAAGTGACTGATGACTGGCTGACTGACCTGAGTTGGGCTGTTGATGTCTTGTGCCATGGGAAAAGTGTACATGGGCGGACTGCCCAAATATATTCAATATATGGGAAATACTGAATTGTGCTGATTTTGACTCCCTCTCTTAGCTCCTGTGGGTGCTCCTTGCGGCCACAATCATTGGGCTGCTCTTGCAAAGGCTAGCTGCACGCCTGGGAGTTGTCACTGGGATGCACCTGGCTGAAGTCTGCAACCGCCAGTATCCCACTGTGAGCACTGCCCACTCTCATTACACTCACACAGTTTTTTTACTTTGATTTGCTCTTGCCTTCACACACACAATCATTGCTGAAACCTGGTAGATTAATCATCTTTATCTGGGACTGTCTCCAGGGAAAACTATGATTTTTACATAGGCTGAAAGTTTTATTTTTTTCTGTTTCAGGTCCCACGGATTATCCTTTGGCTTATGGTGGAACTGGCAATTATTGGCTCAGACATGCAAGAGGTCATAGGCTGTGCAATAGCTCTCAACCTTCTTTCTGTGGGCAGGTATGATATCTTTGCTGCTTGATTTAGAGAAAATGTATACACCAAGGAAAATCAGGATTTCTTGACAAAAAAATATTCCAAAAAATTGTTTAATTTCCAGGATTCCACTGTGGGCAGGTGTACTCATCACCATCGTTGACACATTTGTGTTCCTCTTTCTAGACAAGTATGGTATGTGATTCTCCTATACAAATATACCACTACTGGCTTTGGTCAGTGCTTGAAAAGGTGCACTTCTCTGTGTTTAGTACAGTATGTATCTCTTTGTAGGTCTAAGGAAACTTGAAGCATTCTTTGGCTTTCTCATCACCATAATGGCTGTTAGTTTTGGTTATGAGGTAAGGGTCCCTTGCATGAGTTGGCTACATTTCTCATAGCATTTACGTGTTAAGAGTTGACTCAATGTTTACAGAGAAATTCATTGTATCTTGATGTGTCTGATTCTGTGCTGTCTCTCTGTAGTACGTGTTGGTACGTCCAAACCAAGGGGAGCTTCTGAAGGGGATGTTTCTACCTTACTGTGAGGGCTGTGATTCTGTACAGTTGGAGCAGGCAGTAGGAATTGTGGGAGCCGTCATCATGCCCCACAACATCTACCTGCACTCAGCCCTCGTCAAGGTTAGAAACTCATACATGTCAGTCATCACCTGCAGCTAAGCAAGACTTAGAGTAAGGCCTAAAAGAATCAACAACTTCCAATTACTTAGTACTCAAATGCACTTTTTCTGGACTAATGTAGAATTCCCTTTTTAGACCTATAGTAATCATGAAAACATGAATGGTGCAGATTAATAGTTTTTTTTTTTTTAATGTTTTGTACAGTTGCTTGCTAGTTTGGATATTAACTACGTATAACATTTGTGCTAGTTATTCTGCAGCACTACTAACATTGAAATTCTAGAAATGCTAGAAAAATTTAAATACAATGTAAATATATCATGAAATACATATCCAAATATGAATTGTTCTTAAACTCAATTTGCACACACATGAATGTGGAGTAGATCTTAGGGTCCTGATGAATGCTAACTTTTAGTTTGTTTATCCTCTTATGTCCCAGTCTCGGCAAATAGATCGTGGTAATAAGAAGGAAGTAACGGAAGCCAACAAGTACTACTTCATTGAGTCGGCTATTGCTCTTTTCATCTCCTTCCTCATCAATGTCTTTGTTGTAGCAGTGTTTGCGGAGGCCTTCTACAATAAAAACAATGCGCAAGTGGTGGGTATATTGTATTATGAATCCATTCTTCTTTTAGTACTGCTGAAGACTGTATTATCCATAATTAAATATTGTGGCGCAAATTCTTTGTGATTACTACTGTTGACACATAGTGATCACAGCATATGATCTTTGGTTATCATGCAATGCTTATCCCTTGGTTGCAGAACGCCATATGCAATGCAACTGGCAGCCCTCATACAGATCTCTTCCCCCTCAACAATGACACGCTAGAGGTGGACATCTACAAAGGGGTAAGTCTGGTCATTATTACAACGTCACTATCTATAATTCTCACTATATACGGTTGACAAGGTTAAAGATGCAGATGCTAAGATTTATAAGCATTTAAATCTATCAAACAATTAAGCCACTTTGAGAGAAGGCCATCATCTCTAACATTGTTCTGCAATGTTCTTCTCACAGCTCTTCTGAAATCTTGTGTCAGTCAGGAAAAATGCAGTTTAATTTGTGTGTGGTGGGCCAATCTTTAGTTTATCAGTCCATGGTGGTTATATTGGCCACATGTTGGCCAAATACTACAATACTGCTGTTCTGATGTTCTAGAAATCTACTTTAAACTTTCCCTTTTTAATTATGCATTTGCCCATAATATCTGTATTATTGGGGATGGTTCACTGTTGAAAAAAATTAAAAACTGCGTCTTTAAGGACAACAGCGCAGTTGCTTTTTCTAGAATCTAAGTGCATGGTATAGGTTAAAACACCCAGTTCATGCTTGGTGGAAAATGAATTAGCAATAACAATTTACATTAAAATATTAATTTATGTCTGTATGTCTCTCAGTGGATGATAGATAGGTAAAGTCTGTCTAACCCATTGTGTGTTAATTTAGGGGGTGGTCCTGGGCTGTTTCTTTGGCCCTGCAGCCCTCTTTATCTGGGCTATAGGGATCCTGGCGGCTGGACAGAGCTCCACTATGACAGGCACTTACTCTGGACAGTTTGTCATGGAGGTAAGAATACATATTGGTTCAAAAAATAAGGTCATTTTTAAAATAAAATGACACCAATATCAAGTCGTCAATAACCATCTCCTAAATTTACTTCAGCGGCATTAGGAGATGGTTATTGACGACTTGATATTGGTGTTTAATTTTAGCAAACCCAGTAATTGAGATTTAGTTGACTATTATACTTCCATCTGATTATCGAGGCTCAAACTGTATTTCTATTCAGTTTGTGTCTGCAGAGACACACCACAACTTGAAGAGGAGCACAGATGTCCTACATCATAAGTGCAATGTATTATGGTCATTGTAGTTCACTAACAGGCTTTCGGTGCTTAGTAGCATGAAATCTTGATTGGCGAGATTCGGCAGCTTCATGCATCACGGCACCCGAAATGAATCCGAAACACTATTATTGTGTGTTCTTTTTTAAAGGGTTTCCTGAACCTGCGTTGGTCCCGTTTTGCACGGGTTCTGCTGACCCGCTCCATCGCCATCACACCTACGCTGCTGGTAGCCATCTTTCAGGATGTCCAGCATTTGACAGGGATGAATGACTTCCTCAACGTGCTGCAGAGCATGCAGGTCAGTGACCTTTTTACCTAACAGAAACCTTGGGCAATGGGGCGTTGTCACAGCAATCTCCCTCCCTGAAACTTTCACAGCAGAAACTTTTTGATTTACTTCCCTCCTTCAAAAAAGCGCTCTAAATTCACCTTTTCAGAATTGTTTCCTGAACCTACTTTTAGACAATTAACACTCCTATTTACTTTTACTCTTTCTTGATATGATTCCTAATTTTTTTTTAATCAATTTTTGACAAAAATGCATGAAAACACAGAAAGTACAGAAATTCAATATGTTTCCGAATTTGTAATATAAATTAAATATACCATTTAGTTATAGTAGTAGTGTCTCATTGCATTTCCAGACAAATTGGAAATTTGCCCAAATTTAGTATTAAGCATGTCTAATTCTAATTACTACCTATAATCCTTTGCCCAAATTTGCCTTTGCCTCACCTACTCACCTAACTGATGGGTGTAGCACAAAACTATTCATTATGATCAACTATTAATTATGATTTCTCTCCTCATCCAACAGTTACCATTTGCTTTGATCCCAATTTTGACCTTCACCAGTCTGACGTCCATAATGAGTGAATTTGCAAATGGATTGTAAGTGAAATTTATGTATACATATTTTTTTTTAATTGAAGTAAACCCTTTGGTCATTTCCAGTTCAGTTCATCCTTCTTCTGGAATATGTATTGCACATGTCTATTGAGAGCATAAGTATTAATGGACCTCTCAAATGCATATTGTCTGGTCAAGGTTACCATTCAGTCATCCAGATGAGCTTGTTTTTTTACTAGGATTTTGCCAAATATACTTAATTACTTAATTATGCAGTTTTCTTTTCTTTTCAGAAAAAGTGCAAGCCAATACATGCTGTTCTTTGTTTTTGTGGTTAAACTGGAGACATTAAAACATTTTGTTTAGCGAATTTGCTCATTAAGTGCTTTGATTAGACTATTACAAAACATATGATGTAAGAAAACGTTGTCTCTACATTTGAAGTTTGTGATAAATCTGCAAGAAATGGTAAAAATTACAATAACTCAGAATGTTTACAGGGGACTATTAATTTAGGAAAAAACGGACTGTGATGTAGAGTATGAACATCATAACCAACTGTCTGTCTATGGTCTCCAGGGTATGGAAGATATCTGGAGGCATTGTCATCCTGTTGGTTTGTGCAATCAACATGTACTTTGTGGTGGCTTATGTGACGACCCTGAACAGTGTGCTGCTGTACGTTGTGGCTGCCCTCCTCTCGATAGCCTACTTGTGCTTTGTAGGCTACCTGGTGAGTTGGCGTATTCCAGTATTATCAATTAAATACATGTACGTTAAGATGCAATGCGCTTTACATCAAATAAAAAGTGCACAGATTTAAAGTGGAGAAAGATAAACTCTTAAAACTAACACAAAAGAGATTAAAAGAAGAGATAGAAAGTAATAATGTGCTATGCTCTTAATTTATTTGGACTTTTTAATGTAACCTGTGCAGTTTTTTTTCCTCGATTCTCATCATTTTCATTTGTGCTTCACTATATGTAAATTTGTTAAACTTATTGGCTTACCTATGGATGTCTTGCTTTTAAGATCCACGTTTAAAAATGATGCAGTGTAGAACATTGATCGGATTTTTAGTCTTCCAAACCAATCAGTGTACTCAAAATAATTGATAAAATGAACCATAGATGTAGGGATATGAAAGCATATTTCATTGATTTTGCATGATTGCTGAAGTTTCTTCATTTAATTGGTAAAATGGACTATTCAAAAGAAAATCTGTTTGCATAATTTATTTTATTTTGAATAAGCTTTGGTTTGAAAATGAACTGTAGTTCAGTGTTTTTTAATATTTAAAACATTACATTTTAACTATATAAAAACTTGGCATTACTTGACTTCTTGCTCCTTTGTCGTTGTCTTTAGGCATGGCATTGTTTGATAGCCTTGGGGGTTTCCTGTCTGGACTGTGGCAGCAGGGTAAGCAATAGACCTGCTGTGTTCATAGAGGAACAGTCTGAGTACGACACCTAGAGCTGAACAGGACAGTAACTACCAGCTTTCCTCTTGGAGACATTGAACCCTGTTCAAATCCAGATTCTTTCGAGATAATAGGATTTACAAAGCATATTTTTTTTACATTACACTATATATAACAGTTTAATTGTGTGTAGGGCTGGGTATCAAAATTTGGTATTTTTTAGGTACTGACCAAAGCAGTATTGCGGAGCACCAAAAAAGTGTTAAGGCATTTGGTGCCAGCATTCGGTACTTGATCTAACTTTCAAGGAAATTCAGCCAACTGTTAATCACAAACAAAGCTACATGCAATTGCTCATAGCAAAGTGAGGTACATAACAGACATTAACTGTTTTTATTGTTGTTGTTCTCATATGGTAATAAATTAAGTATTAAATAAATAAAACAGGTCAGTTTTATATTTTCATCCTGGTGAATTGACATTCCCGACAGCATTGCTGTCTTTCCACAGACCGTGGTTGTCATGACAGTTTGAGGCTTAGCCTTAGTTTGGGTCCACAGCACTGGACATTAACAAGCTTCACAATTTTGCTACCTATGGGAGGAGCACACATGAGTGACGGGGGGGCAGTCCCAGAAGGAATACTAGTTTAATAATGTGTGCCAAAATAACACAGAAATATGCCCACAATAAAATTAATTCTATTTAGGATTGAGTAAGAATTGCAAATGTATTCACCACAATTGCAATAAAATAATTTCTATTCTGCAATAATGCCAATAAATAAGCCAATGTGCTTTTCAATTCATGCTTCTATTACCTTGCCTTAAAGTGCTAATGTTGTTTGCAAAGACCAAACCAACAGCTTAGTCAACTAACCTAACCTATAACTATTAGTCACATCATCCACTCTGCCCTGTGTGAGCCCCGTTTAGTATTACTAAGATTATAATTACTATATAATAAACATTATCCAAGGGAAAGATTTTTTTTATAAATGTATCCATGCATTAATTTCATAAAACAAATAAGTGGATTTATGAAAAAGTTTAATTCTTGCTAAGTATTGAAAAAACGTATCACTTAGTGTTAGTATGCCAACATCTGTACCAAAAATTGCCAAACGATACCCAGCCCTAATTTTGGTGAAAAGCCACTGGTGACCAGACTTGTCATGTTGATACTGTAAACTGTTACTTCAAAAAAGTCCTGTCTAACATGTCAACGAAGGTAAAGTAGAAATTTTCAGAATGTGAGATACGTCATGCACACTGATTTTTGTGGCTCTGTGTATCAGATGTGCAGAGCCATTTGTCCACTTGTCTTACACACTTCCAGAGTGGACATGACGTTAATCTTATCAGTGCAACCCAGGTCTGAGAATAAGTGATTTTTAGATGAAAAATTAGGGCTCCTTCATTGTAAGATCAGATTGGGCCCATAATTTGGTTGAATAAAGGGCCATTACGCTCCAAGAAATTCTGTTAGAACAGATATGAGTTTCATGACTGATCTTCAAAATTGCCATGGGTCTGTCTAATGAGAGCCACAGTATAGATGGATACGTCAGTGATATGCTCAAAATCTCAATTATAATCAGGTCTAGCTTGGCCTTGACATAGTTCTGGTATATTCCAGAAAGTGCATCTTGACAACTGGATGGCAAGACTGGTGTTTAGATAACTGCAATCTCATCCCCAGTGGCCCGTATTAGTGCCATAATTTATCATGATGCCAGTGACTTTGGCTTACATTGACCTGCTGTTGAAAAAAACGTATTTGAACATCAAAATCATATTCGCTCATAGTGATGTCAGTTTCCCTCAGAGCTTCCTCAAATAGAGACAGAATGTACTTGACTGATGATATTAGAGCTTGGGTGAAAATAATTGTTGGATTGTTGTGTTGTCTTTTTGGAAATTACAATATGTATATAAATGATTACTATAAAGTACTGTATTTTAATTGTCTTGGCCAGTGGGGAAAGTTGACTTGTTGTTGGTACTGTTAATGGGGGCATTTGTGTGTCAAGTTGCACTGACATTTTTCTAAAGACTTGGAGAAGGTACTCCAATTTTAAATACTTGGCCCACCTAGAGTCCAGGATCCACACATAATGGGGAGCCTAAATTGTGAGGAGAATGAAACACTTCTCTTTTCAACATGGTTTATTTTACTTTTGGACACATTTCTACTGTTTCTATCAAAACAAGTTACTGTGAGGCTGTACTATTTCTAGGTTTTTAATCACTTGTCTGCTAGTCTGGAACCATTTGCTGATAAGCTTATTGGCTTGAGTCCAAAAATGATTTTTTTCCTCAAACAATAGGTACCTTGAGAGAGAGAGAGAAAAAAAAACAGTCAATTATTGTAGAAAAACTGTGTCTCTGTTTTTTTTTTTTTTTTAATCTAAATAAGCTGTCCACCAAGTACCTGAGTACCAAGTACCTAGGTGTCCACATAGTATTATCCATTTTTAAGTGATAAAACTGTTCTGCTTCCCTGGTCATCTGTGAAAATGGTGAAGAGAAAAGAGCTGACTGGGGATGTCAGAAAAACGTATCACCAAGCATAAGCACGCACAAGGCTATAAGGCCCCCTCGAAATTTGAAATAAATGACAGGAATGTATTGGAAATCAATTTGAAAGAACCTGCAGTTTTATCCAGTGGTCAGGATCACATCCTAAATCATCTTTACTTGGAAACATTTCGAGCCTCTTTTACCAGCACTGTATTCAGTAATACATCAGTAATACTTCGGGCCTGCACTTAAATGTCTGTTATTTTATTATCTATGATGGGACAGATAAAAAGTAGCATGGTCAAAAGAATGAAACATCTAGTGCTTATGTTCATTACAATGTGGCTGACTTGCCAATTTTTACCGCAAATCAGCCATGAGCAGCAATACATCTGTCAATATTTCTAGCCATTTGGTCCTGTTGACCGCTTTATTACATGATGTTACAAGAATTACAGAATTACAGAATTACATTAATCTGTGAGATTGTGGTGGTTATTTAGCACAGTATAGATGAAAGAGTTACGGGAGGTAGTTGCCGATCTCTCTTGTAGCAATTCACCCTGAGTTAGCCAGTTAGCAATTTCAAGTATTTTAATTTCATCAAGTAAACAACTCAGGTATTGTTGTATGAAATATACAAAAAAAGATGGGTTCATTGTTCATTTTTGATGGAATGGACCAGATATTGTTGAAAACCTTCAGATTACATCAGATTACGCATTTACTGCATGTTCAGGGTAATTTTTCTGAGTTCTCAGTTTTTACTGAGTTTGACTGAGGTAGGAAGAAATGGTAACGCATACAGTATCTGCTGTCATATGAGTACCTCTCTGGCAAACAACTGGATACTGACAACTGTTCATTTGAACTGTTTCACAGAACAACTCAATGTAGTATTCTGTAGATGGAAGTTAAATATTACAAGTTTCTACTCTTTGCGACTAAATGAGTGTCTGTCCTTTGCCACTGAATGAAGCACACCATTTATCCAAAATAAATGGATCGTGGATATATGGTCTTGTGTTGGCGTCTTGTGTCTTGATGTGTAAAGGTTGATTTAAGATCAATTTTTTTAAAAATATGTTTCAGGGGTTATAGTTGCCTATTTATTTAAAAGAACTGAGTCAATTCAGATCCCCTATTTGCAATTAAAATTTAATTAAAACTATTATCCAATATCTGAGAGAGGGCTGCAGGGTTATCTTTTTCAAATACTTGAATTGAAGATGCCTATTTGTGTTTGTTTATATAGCAAGCTGTCAGTTTCTTGAAACAGTAGTAAAAGTTACTTCAATTACTTGGCTCACTGTACAACTTGTTAGAGAGTTGTTGTCCACACAGTTACTAAATTGTCCTACTGTATCATTGTTGTCATTTGTTAAATTGACCCCTTTTAAAAGTTCATGTAATAGTTGTGTTGGATTTCAAACATCCTCCCAGACACTGTCTGACAAGGCGTGCAGGAGACATGCCTCCTCTCTGGACTAAAAGGGGTCAAAGGGCAAAATATTTCATGAAGCTGTATGTGTAAGTGAGGAAAGTTCTGGTTGGAAAGTGAGACTTTCACCCAAGGTGAGCAAGCTCAATGCCCTACCAATCATAACTGAATAATTCAATCAAAATGGAAAATTGATTAAAAATTTACTAATTAATTTTGATCAAAACATGTCAGTGATTGTGATTTTTTTTTTTTTTTTTTCCTTCCCCCTCCATCTTGGCTAAATCATTATTTCAGAAAAGTGATTTAAAGTTTTCATCATGCATACCTCCATGTGAGATTCCCTGGGTATCTGCAGTCTCTAGTTTTACTTTCCCTGAAGAAATGAAATACTTTACATTGTATAATATAAAATCCATGGTGATGAGTTGCAGCAACACAGAATATATTTTCACAGGCCATAACTTGCTATATAATCGCATTAGCACAATGGTTGTGGCTAGCTAGTAGAACAGAGCTAGCTAGATAACATGTCTTAATTCATACAAAGGTTTACTATGGATTTTGGATCTAAATTACAATATTTTAACAGAGCTATGCACATTGTTTCCCAACGTTTTGGTAGATTCATCTGTTTTTCCAATTTGGGTGGAAAAAAAATACTTAAGCTAACGGTGTCACTATCCAAGTTGGCATACATACTAAAAATACCTGTTATGCCGATTTTTGTAAAGGCAAAAAAACAATATTGAATGGTCAAAAGGAAAACATAATTTCCAAGGACATACAGCTCTGCTTGATTCACGTTTGTCAGGGTTTCTTTCTGGTCTACATTTTACATTAAGCTTGTGGCCATGGTCGTGACTGTGGATCCCAGGGCCAGTTGTTGCCTGTTCTTGAGCTTTTATCAGGTCAGAGCTCCAGTATGCCACTGTCTAAATTCAGTGCTATATAAGTTCAGTTTTACATCCTATTTTTCTTCACACTGTTGAAGATGGCCACTGAAAGAATATATGTACCAGTGCCCCTCATGGGGTGCTGGGATGCTTGTTATCAAGGACAGCAACATCTGGTTTTTCAAGTGCCTGGACTGCAAGACTTGGTTGAGTTTCAGTTGGTCATTTTCTGCCACAAGATTTCTCTGGAGCCCGCCAAAGCAATGATGACGACAATCTGATAATGCTTGATCAAATGCCACTGAGGACACTTAGTGATTTGATTTGACTAAAGCTCTGGTGATATGACTATAGGCAAAGTTCTCTAATATTTCAACCGAACAGTGTCATCACTACAATTTCTCTGAAAACTTGGGAAGAGTGGGTTTATATAGCACTTTATGTAGTGTTTTGCTGGGGCTCCTACCTGACTGGCTGATTGCATGTATAGAAGTCTCTGTGCACAAATTGTGAAGCTTGTAGGGGACTGTGACCATATAACTGACCAAATAATGTTTTTCCACTGATAGTAAGAAATTACTATAGTTTACTATGCTTTGAATTTTAAACAGAGAAATTGGTCATTACTGCACAACCCCAATCATGGAAAAATCACATGAAAAGTGTTTTGCTTCTACAATTCAAGTTACCTTCAAGACAGCTCAAATGATCCTAAATTGATTTATGTGATGAGTTTATCTGCTGTATAATCATATGCTCATACTTGATAGAAACTCCCGTCTCTTCTCTCTCTTTCTTTCAGGGTCACCTGGGATTGTCAGGGCACACTGACATTTTTTTATTGAATAACATGGACACTGATGGTTTGATTGACAGATAGGAAGACGCATTGTGGGTGGATGTTGAGTTGTGGCACAGGTGCCTGAAAGAACACTCAAAGGTGACCTCATTCAAGGGCGGGACCACTGGAGCTAGACCAGTACGTGTTCCTCTCATGCCTTTCAGTGCCTAATACATTTTAAAGTGCCCTTACAATATATAGTAAATCCACAGGTGTCTAGTCCCA
>CABFOQ010053321.1:0-10054 GCA_900660455.1 Gephyroberyx darwinii
AAGATAAGATGCATTTATTCACATTTTGGGTGCACGCATGCACTAACACACACAACACATGCAAGGGAACACACATGCAGGTAGGGTGTCCGAAATGAATTCTTTCTCTGCATTTTTCCCATCCTAGCCGACTGTCCTCCAGGGGCAGCCAGGAGCAGTGGGCAGCCCTCTTCTGTAGGCGCCCGGGGACCAACTCTAGATATCTTGAATCCTCGTCGTGGTCAGGACAGGATGTTGCATGTTTTTAGATGGGGTTCTTTTTATAGGAGGAGACCCATGTGAACACGGGGAGAATATGCAAACTCCACACAGAAAGGCCCGGGAGATAACTCACCTGGGCACCCCAGAGTCAACAGTGCCCCAGGCGGGAATCGAACCCAGGACCTTCTTGCTGTGAGGCAACAGTGCAAGCACTGCGCCACCGTGCCACTAATGTGTTCTATGTGTATGGCCAGGGACCACCTGCGGTGTGGCCATTCCTTCTTGCACAGCTCAACTCAAGCTGTGCAGCAGCGCCGTTGTCGCCCCCATCTCGCGGGGGCTGCAGTGACTCATTATGTGAATGGAACTGTGTGTATGGTGGAGCGTCCGCTGTTTCCATGCCCAGAACTGATGCCTGGATGCTGAGCTGCTGCATCGAGGCTGATTCAGGATCAGAACCTGGCAGTCTATTTTTATCTTTATAGTGGACATGGCGGTCTCCCAAATATGTGGCAGTAGCGGCAACCAGCGAAAGTAGCAGCCAACGGCGGGCATAGCAACAACCAGCAAGCATAGCGCAAACGGCGAACATGGCAGGTATCACATGAGTGAACTGAACAGGGAGCGGCCGCAGCAGCCGCAGCAGCAAACATGGCATTCAGACAGCAGATCTTATTGAGAGACTGACATGTAAGCCCGTTAATGGCTGCTGCTACCGTATTTAGTGAAACGTAAGACTGCTTAGCTTAGGGATGCCAGTTGAGGGCCGGGACTGCGTTTCCCAGGGTCCTATGAGGTGAGATATCGCTTGGGAGGCCGGTGGGTTGCGCTGTGCTTGAACGGCGTGTTTGTTTCCCTCTGGCAAGTGAATGCGGCCCGGTGGACAATTACTACCAAGTGGACAGTCCGACAGGGTTGAAGGGCATCGGTTTAGCCAGTAGCATAACCCAGGAGTTGGAGATTTCTCTCGGATCGGAGACAGCAACAGACGTGTGTACGGCGATAATCATACACTGTGACAGTATGATTATTACAGTCACTCTAAAGTGAATATCAGCTTTCTTATTGCAGATCTGCTTCTTCAACGCCTGTGGCGGCTTTATGGATGCTGGTTACCTCAACCTCAGGATAGATGCTGTTTTAAGGTAGACAGCTCATCAAAATGAGTGACAAGTGTTGGGGCAGTAACTTGACAAACTGAGGAGGAGGAGGGCGGGACTAACAATACACCTCCTCTTTCCTCCTTTCTCCTCAAGGCTCTTTAAGAAAATCAATTCTTTCAGTTTTGTTCCTTAACTTTCTGCTTATGGTTTTTTCCATTGTCATGAAGCTTGCCACAACTTTCCTTTTCTCCATATGACTTACCACAAGTGCAGGTCCCCTTATCTGGGTTGCTGATGAGATAACATTTGTGATAACGATTGTTTTACCGACACTGCTGCCTTCTGTAGAGCCATTAGTGTGAACACAAGCACATTTGCACATCATGTATACTGTAGTTTAATATAATTTTCACATATTTTCTTAAAAACTATTATTGATTTTTTTTACTCAATTGATGACATGATTTACAACTACTATTAATCAATTTGTTTTATATCTTTGAGAAATGCTCGTAAGAAATTGAAATATACTGAATATCTTGTTCGCACACCATTTGGTAAGATGTTCTCAAATTGTTGTGACATATGTTTCAGATATAAACACACTTTTTTATTGTATTTATTTATTTATTAAATTATTATGTTTGAGAAATATAATTTGCTTAAAAATGTTATTAGTTTTAAATAAACAAATTACCAAAAAAAAGAGTTCTTGGTAGTGGACTTTTGGACCCCATTATAAATCAAACAGATTGAAGTTCTTATTTATTCCATGTTCTTTAAATCTTCTTAACTGTAGAAGAGACTCTCCAAATGCTTAGTGCCCTCTGTGGTGACTGCATGGCTGAATAGCGATTTTCCCCTTTCACCAGACATTGTCAGTATCTCTCACCAGATAGCAAAATTACATTCAGATATCCCAGCAGGCCTTGCAAATTAGAAGTAATTATGTCAAAGACTTTACCACAAATGATTTATTTAACAAATTATACACCATTTTCTTTCAACTATGCATTAAAATTTAAGTGTAAAAAATATATTGTGTAAAAATAGTTTCATAACTTTTAATAACAATGGGAAAATTATGGAAGCAAATCTGTCTCACCAGATTCTGAAATATAAAAGCCTTTGAATTTATAGCACTGAATTTTTCTGCCTCTGAATTCAACTCTTCAAATTTCTAGCAATTTTTCACCTATTCAATTTTTCAATAATTAATTTTCACTTTTATTTTTCAGTGCTCCCAAATTCAGATAAAAAAAATCAAGTTTTAAAAATTCAAATAATATATATTCAGGTTGCTCAGATTCGATAGGCCAAATTCAGCTCCCAAAATTCAGATGAAACATCCGGGATACGAAGGATAAGGGATAAGCAATCGATTGTGTCTCTAATCGAACCAACATCCAGCCAATCAAGTTAGGCACCATTGTTCATGTGATGCCGATGTTTGAAAGGAAAGCAGACGTATATGAATGCAGTCAAGCTAGCTGTCAAGTTAGCTGTCACTCGCAACTCCGTGGTCAAATCCATAGATATATGTACTATATAACTACACATCACTACTACATAACCTGTCCCCTCCCTACCTCCACCTCCATTTTGGCATAAATATAATACATCAATTTATTTCAATAAATGTATTATAATGTATTTAATATATGTATTATTTAAATAAACTTAAAGGAGACATATTTTGGAAAACGGTCCCCTTATACATGTTCCACATGTTACCATTGTCCTTAGTAGCCAAGAAAATGTGAAATCTGGAAGTCACCCCCTTTTTCTGTATTTTCCTTTTTCAAAAAACAGTCCCAAAAACAGGTCGTTTTGAAAAGTCATCCCTTTGGAAGTCATAACGGGCAGTATTAGCATAATCCAACCCCTCTCAGAGCATGCCCACCCCCAGGTGAACAACCACTCCCATTTACCTCATCTCAGAATGCAGCTCTGGCAAGCCATTGTTTATGGTGTATTACATTGTACACAGAAGTCGACAATTCTGAGTCTGTATTCCCAACTTCTAATGTAAATGTGTTCCAGTGCACCTGCTTGGGAAAACATGGACGCCCGCAGCGAACTCATGTTTGTATGGCAAGTCTCAGAATGTTACAAACAACTAAAGAGGACCTCCATCAACTACTACAGCGCCTTTAGTGAAGAGAATCGGCGCATATCAATGACTGTTCTATTACGCCTTTCCGTGTCGGATATCGTTTTTTCCAGTACAATGGAATGCACCATTACTTTGCTACCAGTGAAGCTACAAAGACAACACGTCTAACGTTAAGGCAAGATCCCGACACTCCAGTTGTTCTGTTGTATGATGCAGGCAGCAACATAGATCCCTGCACAGTCTCCCAACACGCGAAAATACCAGGACAGAGTGGATTCATTTCTTTTTTAACAGCAACATCCCGGCTACAGTTAGTTCATTTTTGTAGCCTATGTGTCTGATAATCACTTCACGCAACAAGGGCCAGCTCACAGCAGGATTATCATCTAAATTGAAGCTTAAATATGGAGCAACCCATACTGTACGTGACCCATCTGCAAACTTGGAATTTGTAAGTGTCACCATGTTTTGATTTTATTTGCAAGTTAGTCTAGTTAGTATATTCGACTGCTCGTTAGCTAACGAGCTCGCAGGGCTAGCTACGCTTGTTGGGTGTGCAAGAAGTAAGAAAACTAAAGCTGGAGTCAGGACACATCTTTTAAAGTTATTGGTTGGAGTCAGGACTCATCTTAAATTTATTTGTTGGGACCAGTGTCTGTTTTATAAGTCTGTCGAACGTGTCCGGCTAGTTAAACTTTAGCCACCATTAGTACAATGGCTTTTGGTTGTTTGCGCTGCGCTGTTTGGATGCAAATAGGTTGCATCCAATAATATATTGTCTAACTAGCTCAACAAAAGTGTCAATCCTAGCTTGTCTGCAAGTTGTATTCAATAAGCTTATGGACATGACCTATAAACAGACCGGCTACAGCAGAGAGCACCTGCCTTTTCCCATTCTGGGTCAGACTCCAGCTCAAACATCTATGGTCTCAGTGTTGGTTCTGGAGCTGCCACCATGGTTATGGTAAATTATGGCATGAAGCTTATTTGTTTACCTTGAGCAGCATGGGTCTCTGCTCTCCGCCTCCCAGGCGGAGGCCCGCCTCACTCCATGAGTGAGGCATGAGGCGGCCAATCAGAGCAGTGCTCATTACACACAACCTCCACGCCCTCAAAACAGCCTGTTCTTTACAATGGAGAAAATGAGACACTGAAACACACACTAGAGAAGCTGTTTTTTTTTTGGATATAGACTCCACAAACATGTTGTAAAGACTCCCAGGAACAGTTTTAAATAGCCCAAAATGAGTAAAATACCCCCCCTTTAAGAATTGGTTCACAATGCTCGCCACAGCCCACCATGGTTTTAGAGAAGTAGATCCTAACAACAAACAACAAAAAAAGGTCTTGAGTCATATTTTATGAGGTATGTACCTTGCTGATAAGCAAGACCACATTACATTTTTTATGGTTTTGAATGGAGTTGAGGTGGGTCAGAGCTCATTGGGCCATTTTATCTGGATTGACAACTTTATACAGAAATCAAAATCAGAAATCATCAGCTCCACTATTAACTATTAACTGCCTGAATGCAGTGTTTTGCTGTATTTGTATTTTAGAAAGGTCTGAATGATTACTTATCTGCCATGAGAGGATGTGGTTTACAGTAATTGTAGTTTACAGATAAGAGGCACTGTAAGCCTCGATGTTTCAAGTTCAAGTTTCAAGTTTATTTCACATACTAGATAACAATGCAAACATCATTACCAGTAGTGAAATTCTTGTCCTCTGGGTCAACTTAACTTAACACAGTAGTAAGGGTCCAATCATGTATGTGTGTATAGTGTGTGTGCAAGTGTTATTGTCAGCAGTTCAGTAGCCTGATGGCTTGTGGGTAGAAACTGTCTCTGAACCTGCTGGTTCGGGTCCAGATGCTCCTGTACCATCTGCCAGATGGTAGGAGCGTGAAAAGTCTATGGCTGGGATGGCTGGTGTCTGAGAGATGTGTAAGTAAGTCACTGTAAATCATGACCTTGAGTGGCTTATTGCTTTTATAAAATTGTGGTAATACACCATTATAATTAAAAGAGCCTAAATGTTCAAGAAATATTTGATTTTTAATACATTATAATTAGTGTTATAGTTCTTGAACAGTAGGTAAACATAATTAAACAACGTGGCAAGAAGTACTGGTATGTGGTGATTCTCAGCCAGTGTTGTAATATTTAACAGTTAAGCAGTCAAAGGTGTGGTTTTGGATATTTTACGGCATCTTTAAATGTGACCCAGCCAAACAGAACTTGAGGAACATTAAAACATGTTCCTCAAGGAACATTAAAATATGTTCCTCAAGTTCTGATTGGCTGGGTCACATTTAAAGATGATGGTAAGTAGAGCCTATGGTAAATAGAACACAGGGAACAATAACTTTGTACCCTACTGCTGGGAAGTTTAACAGAAGCGAACCTGCTGTAAAATGAGATGTGAGTTACATGGGGCTGTCTGAAAAGTAAAACTCACCTACTCTGACAAAGTAGCAATGCTTTCTTCTGTTTTTTTCTGACTACATCTTAGGTTAGGTTGCAATCAGTCCAGCCTTAGCCAGAGGCTTTTTAACAGCCCTTATACCCTGTATCAGAAAGTGCATATAGTCAGGTTTATACACACAAGTTTTGATAAGGAAGATGTTGACTCCCACCAACCCCCACTGTTATCATTTGTTGACCTTAACTGGTGCACTTGTGCACTATGCACTAGAACATCTAGAACATCTGCTGGATTGTGAACTTGTACCTCATAGGGTTTGGTCACACATATCAGAGCAACATAGAAATAGTTAAGAAATAGCAAAGTTGGATTTGGCAGGTTAGTTCCATCAGAAAGGGTGAGATATTTTGTCTTCAGCAGACAACCCATTATAATATTCATTCATTCATTCATCACTCATTATAAGTTTCTCTATGAGACATGAAGTTATTGAACTCACTCGTTAGCTAAGATGTGAGATGCAGTACAACCGGTACAACTCTCTAGCACTTAAGTGGTTTTCTGCCACGAGTTAGTGCGCATGCGTGGAAATGTTTGTAAGCTTGGTCTATAGATTCACCCTTTTTGACCACATTACATTCTGGTGTCAGTATATCACTAGTGGGAAACTTCCACCTTACTGTAATATATCATCAATCTGTGGTGTTGAATGTATTCCAGGAGTTACATTACATTACAGTCATTTAGCAGACGCTATTATCCAAGGCGACTTACAATAAGTGCATTCAAAGTAGGTAGGCACGAGAACTAGTCACCAGAAATCATAAGTGCATTTCCTTCCTAAACAAGCATCTTTTACCTTAGCAGTGCTAAGGTGCAATAAGTGCAATAAGTGCAATAAGTTAGCTACCTACTTTTTATTTAAACAAATGAGACAAATAAGTGAAGCAAATAAACAAGAGCTCAGACAAATAAGTGAAGACAAATAAGCAAGTGCTAAGAGGAAGGGTCAGGATAGTGTTTCTTGAAGAGGTGGGATTTCAGCCTGCGGCAAAGATGGGCAGCGACTCTGCTGTCCTGACATCAGTGGGGAATTCATTCCACCATTGTGGGGCCAGGACAGAGAAGAGCCGTGACCGTGTAGATCAGCTGCAGGGGCCTCTGAGCGACGGGGCAACCAGTCGCCTCGAGGCAGCAGAGCGAAGTGGTCGTAAGAAGGAGCTGTTCCTTTCACTGCCCTATAGGCTAGCACCAGGGTCTTGAACTGGATGAGCTGCTACAGGGAGCCAGTGTAGAGAATGGAGAAGGGAAGTTGTGTGGGAGAACTCGGTTGAACACCAGACAAGCTGCAGCTTTCTGAACAAGCTCCAGAGGTCTGATGGCAGACTACGGGGAACCAGCAAAAGGGAGTTGCAGTAGGCCAGGCGGGAGATGACAAGAGCCTGGATGAGCACCTACGCTGTCTGGTCAGTGAGGAAGGGGCGAATCCTCCTGATGTTGTAAAGTAGGAATTGGCAGGAGCGTGTTACTGATGCGATGTTTGCCGGAAACGACAGTTGGTCATCCAGGGTCACACCCAGATTCCTCGCAGTCCGAGCTGATGTCAGCACCGCATTGTCAATGGTGATGGCCAGAGTTATTTTGTGATTAAGTGTAATTATATAATCATAGTACACCAAAGAAAATGTTGCTAACCTGTTGTATAATTTTGAACTCTACTTACTTACTCTACCTACTTCTGCTGCTGCATCAACACTTTCAGTGGAATCATAAATGGGTTGAGGGGGCAATGTCCCACCTTCTCCCAATTCCTCAACTGCCAGGATGTGTTATTCCTCTCAGGTGATTGGCTCACAGCTTGTCCATCACCTGCTTGAACTGTTTCCACTGCAATGCCCATCACACCACTACTTTCTGCTCCATCACCAGCAGCATTTCTCTGACTGGTGGAATCAATTCCGTTCCTGTCCTGGTCTGGGTTTGCACCAGTGACTTGACCACTTCCTGTGTGTGTTTGAACTGAGTCTTTGTTGGCAGTTATGTGCGTCTGATCACTGCCATCTCCTTCTTTCTCTGGCTTTAGATCTTCAAACATTTATCTTACCTTCTTGGAGTTGAGTGACAGGGGGAAAGGGGTTATGAGGGGATTATTTTTTTGCCATCTTGAATGGGAAACTTGGGTGCAGCCAAGCATAAAACAATATACCCACATCAGACAAAATTTCAAGAAAACATAAGCATTAAATCAAGCTGTCTTGACAGATTGCATTTATAGTGGAAGATGGAAAAGGCAATTATTACAGCTGTGTCAGGAATCCCGAATGACAGCTCGGTCAGCTTTAAAGAACTTCACAAACAAAATAATGCATGGAGGAAAGTGACAGATTGTTGGTCTACGTGGTATGTAATGTTACCTAAAGTAGTCTAAAAGACTTAGCTCTGATTAGCTAAACGAGTAATGTCAGCTTGCTACCCTACCTATCCCATCACATCCAACTAGCTGTAGCCACTTAGCTAGTTCACTGGAGTATAAGGATAATTTAAAGAGTAGCTACATTTTCCAGACATATGCTTATGGGTTATATTTTGGTCAAAATAAATGAAGAAAACAAAATACATCTACATGAACAAATAAAAAAGATTTGTTCCAATGCCCGGCCCTAGAACACACCCAGTGAAACGGCCACACACTACAACTTTCGATAGAGCAAAGTGATCAGCAGAGTGAAGTGGTAATGGTTGGTTTGAATGTACCTTCAGTAACTTAGCTACCATCCTCTTTATGACTGAGGGAGACATTGGACTCCAATGACGTTGAATGAGTGTTTAACAAGGTGTGTGTAATAGACTTATGTGTCCATGCAGCAGTAATGATAATACGTTTTATACTTTGCTCTCTCCACTGAGCACAGCCAGTCCCACTATCTGGCACTGGGCGGATCCAAGTAGATAGCGCTAATCCAATGGTCTACACTGAGAGTGTATGTAGGTATGTGCACACCTGAATATCACTGATATGCATTAGTGGGATTTGATCAATTGGGATCTACTCTGGTCATGGCATCTTCCTGGAGGTTCATGATCATCTCCGTGCAACTCATCTGCCTATGTGTCGCTGATGGTAAGATTGAAAAACTATATTTAAGTTTATCTGACAGGACTGGACATGTGATTGTCCTATAATGAAAAAAGATTTTTGGGGGTAAAAACTATGTCTCTGTATTTTAAAGTATTTTTTTACAGGTTTTGTTGGGCTTGGTTACACTGACAATCGGAATAAGATTTTTTTTCCCCCAGAGACTGATTTTATGTACACATAAAACGTGTGTGTGTGTTTATTCGGATAAGACTGGATTCATGTAATTGAAATAAATTGAGACCAGAATTAAATCTAAATTAAAGGTTGACAGATAATGGATTTTTGAAGGTCAATATTTAGGAGAAAAAACAAAACAGCTCTTCTTTTTTATTTTAGCAATCATAGGCTACACTTGAATTATATAATATGCTCATGAAATTAATTGCTTCATTACAATAGGATCTAGCTGCAGCCACCTCCAACCTGGGCTCCTCACTTACCTTTACGACAATTAATGTTTGATGATTATAATAATGATTTTTAAAGAAATGGACTAACAAATATACTTTTAAAAACAATGTTTATTTTTTAGTTGTAGTATTATCAGCCATAATCAACACAAATATTCACCATTTATAAGAGGTTCAGTGAGTAAAAGTCTAATATTACAGAAAGGCCTTACAATAAAAGTTTTAAGAAGTGATTTAATAGATGATACTGACTCAGCCAGCCTGAGCTCCCCAGACAAGTCTAGGAGCCCTGACAGCAAAAGCCCAGTCACCTTTAATCTTTAACCTAGACACAGAAACAGTCAGAAGGGCTCTGCCTGAGGATCTCAGGCGTCAGGCAGGCTCATAAGGGATCAAAAGTTCAGAAAGATAACATATATATAATAATAATAATATATACAGTATGGGGGGCCAAACAGGAAATATTTATCAAACTTTAATATATATACATCAGACTTTAAATATATACATCGGACTTTATGCAGTGGGGGAAATAAGTATTGAACACATCAACAATTTTTTAATTCAACATATTTCCATTGCAGCTATTCACATTAAATTTAGACCAGATATTGGTATTAACTCAATAAAACTACACAGCTAAAGAAATTGTAACATT
>CABFOQ010053324.1:0-21379 GCA_900660455.1 Gephyroberyx darwinii
ACAAACCTGAAGACATATAAAACGCTAGTGCACTTGTTTAGCCTGACCAGCTAAATGGATGAGCAGCAAGCTGACTATTGCTGTTCATGTCTTTGTTGTTTACTATGCAACAAATAGGTGGAACAACCTTCCAGAAGAACTGAGACTTGCTCCCACAATAACTACGTTTCTGTTCACCACCGCCTTCTGCTGAACTGTAAACTTGCACTACGACTTTTATTCCTTTTGCACTGTAATTTTTTTTTTTTTTTTAAAGGTCTTCATAAATGTCCTTGTTTTAAACTCATTTTAATGCCTCATGAAAAGCACTTTGAACTGCCTTATGTATGAAAGGTGCTATAGAAATAAACTTGCCTTGCCTTGCCTTTTATTGCACCAACAGGATCAAGGTGTGCTAAAAACAGTTGCTAAATAACTGAATAATGAAGATTTAGATTGCCGATTAGGGCGTCCAACATTAACTGCTCGCCTCACACCACTTGATCCAATTGATCAAGATTTTTGTGTAGGTACAGCACAACTCCATAAGATGATCAATTGCAATACACAAATTCCCGACTATCATCTTTGCAGAATGGGTCATTTGTCAAAGTGAGCTATTACAATGATAAAGTAGATCTGTGTGGGGATGTAGCAAGGCTTTTGTTGCAGAGTAGTCTGTTTTTACAGATGTTTGGCAGCCAACAGAAAGGTATATGCCAAACAGAAAAGACAACATGGTGGATTCTGTCATGTGTAATGTTTCATTATTTCTCACACTGCAATCTCATTTCCACTGTGTTCTCATCAGTGGTGGCACTCAGGGCAAGTCTATGGGAGATGCCTGCTGTTATTTATTATGGCTTAATAACCACACGGCTGCCAAGTCGGAAAGTGGTCAATAAGAAAAAGTGTCAGGGAAAGCGCTTCATATTAAAAGTGTCAGTGTTTGGTGAATACAGAGTGTGGCGTAGCACTCTGTGAAGTGAAGAAAAATCGCATTTGAATCAGGTTCACCTTCAGCCCTTATTTGATCTGTATTGGCGCTGGGGTGTAGTGATTAGTCAAAGACTGCTTTTGTTTGGATCAGAGCCGACATAGTAAGAGTGAAGACCTGCAAGGCTGATAGGAGTTCAGTCAACACCAGTTCAGTCTTGACTCTGGAGAGATAAACATAAAAGCTGAATCATATTAAATAATGAATGATAAGAAGTACAGCATGCAAGTTCTGTTCTGCTCTCATTTTTAATAGCTTAAATATTTGCTGAAGGGGAAAAAAACAAACATTCGAGGCCATCACACTCTGTACTCTGTAGGCACTGGAACAAGCAGGTGCTGAACATGCTGTGGTAAAACAATTTCTTTATCAAATTAATGGATTAGATGCACATACATTCAACTTGTAGGGATCAAGGGCTGATGGAGTAGCCTACCTACCACTGTTAAAGTATACTTTACACAGTGAGGGTGCATCCCTGTTGATAAAGGCAGAGAAGTCTCCTGAGGTGAGGTCAAACAGGTAATACAATATCAAATATAACGTAAAAAGTGTTGGTGGTCCTTGGTCTTAACATCCTAGACAAAGAAACATGCATTGCTTTACATCAACTCCCTAAAATAGAGAAATTACAATAGCCGAATGCTAGCTGTATGTCATTTTTTCCTCTCTCACTATCGTTATGAAGCGATTTGCAAACACAACATGAACTTGAACACAATTCATTCTTGACATAGGTGACCTGACATAAGCGATTCAAGGACAAGGAAACCAAAATAGGCGAAAATATGCTTCACATGTGCTCCCATATTGTTTTACTGCAACGCGAAGGAGCATTTTAATTGGCTTACGTGTAGGTAGGTGAGGTTGCACTGCCCTTAGGGTAAAGTGGGTGGATTAACTAGTGGATTGCCACTCTGGGTGCTATAATGAGCATATGTACTCTTCAATACTTAGGAGGGAATTCTGATTGAATGAATTTAAAAAGTACAGCCTGTCCCTTGTGAGAACGCAATGACACCCCCCCAACCCCCGCCCCCCTCCACATGCTGTCACTGTGGGGGTCAAAACAATATTTCACATAATAGAATTATAACTGTGATCAAGGATTAGTTTGTCGAATGATGCAGCCTTTATTCATTTCTTTCATTTAAAGTAAGCCTTCCCAATCCATGTTTGACAGCCGATATTTAGTGAGGCCATATAGCTAAGTGCCTTGTTATCCTTCAATATGTAATGAATTTCACCTCAACAGAGCTCAAAGAATTTGATGAGCAAGCCTTCCAGTTTGTGTTCAGGGATGAGCTTGACGGCTTCTCTGCTGAAATGCCGAATGTGGTCTTTTGAAAACAACCATTTTGGCATGCTTCATCGGTAGGTGTACAATGGGTAATCCGCTACTAATATAGGAATTTCAAATCACAGATACGCTTGCATATCTGGAGATAGATAATGAAATACGTTGAATGTTAATATTCCATTCCCAATATCCTCAAAAAAGCACAAGGCAAAGCTGACGCTGGTTATGAATAAATATTGGTAGGAAGCCAACATTAGAAAGCTGCAGCCTCTCGTTTTATTATTATTTTGCCTTTGGCTATTTCTTCTCTCATAGTATGTCCGTAATCTTCTAATCAACCAATTTACCCAGTGATTTTTATTACACAAAACTACACCAGTGTGCATTTCCTTTTACCCACATTTCGAGATCCGTAGGCTCAAAGGTACTTCAAACAGTGGCTGGATACACCCTCGTAGTTATCACATTTTCTATTTCTATGCACTTCATGGTCTGTTTGATGTTATTCATGAGCTGTAACTGAAAGTAATACAACTGCATGGGGCCCGAAAGCGCTTTTGAATACAAAGTGTGGGCTGCTGTGCTGCAAGATCATATACATACCTGTTCTTAATAATGGATTGGAATTAAACGCCGCCTATCAGGCATTAAGCTGCTCTTCTGTTTGAGACTTATGAAGTGGGGAGTGGAGGAGGGAGTCTTGGGCGTCATTTTTATCTACGGAAATGTTTTTATGGATTTGTTTTAAATTACGGATTTCATAAACAGGATGCTTTCATTATTATGTAAAAGAGACTTGAGATAGATTTAAAAACGACGCCCAAGTTTCGTCAACTTCAAATGCTATAAAGAGATATTCTCATGACTCCAGTCTGTCTATCCACCTATCCATCTAATAATAGATGATTCAGTTGTTTACAGTCCTTATTGCTGTACAAGAGGAAATGAGACCACATTTCATTAAATTGTCCCAGACTGTCGACTGTGTCTCTGGTGTCAAGTCAAGCCAAATGTATTTTTAAAGCAAGCAGACAAAGAAATACAGAAAGCAAGGAAGGAAAGGAGGAAAACAAATTGTACTCTTAGATATTTGCTGACCTTTGCCCTGTTCATGTCTTGCTTGCATACGGCTCCTAAGTAGAGATGTGACGCAATCTTGTTTTCCATGGTTTGATTTCTATCCATTCACACTTCTGCAACTCTGTCCCAACGTGTGTCAAATCCTGCACAAATTTGACCTGGATATTGATTTGTGTGTCTATGTGAGTTGGTGGGTTTGTTTTTCAGTGTGTGTATGTGTGTGTGTGTGTGTGTGTGTGTGTGTGTATATATATATATATATTTGCGTGTGCATGCATCAATGTGTGTTGTGTTTTGGTTTCCCTTATGACCCAGGAGAAAGGATGTCGTCAGGGATTGTCAAGGCAACATTTGAAACACAGCTTTGTACTCTGAGCGTCTACTAGAGGTTGCGTAACACATTCCTCACCGGTCTGTGGGTGGAATAGATTAGGCTCTCATGTTATGTGAGGTGGCTTTGTCATTTGTCTTAGAAACTACTGAAGATGTTAAGGTTTATGTCTCATTAGCATTTCTACTTCTACAAGAGGGAGATTCATCTTTCAAACAGAGTGACTTTTTTAATGCAAGGTTAACATAGCTTTTGCAGCTGGACTCTCATAGCCTGCTGGTATTCATGTGGCTCAGCGGGCAAGGGAGCATAGCATACCGCGTGTTCTTAACAATGTGGATACAAATCCGACTCATAAACTTTGCACCCACACCCCATCACTCCCATCTCCCGTGTCTCTCCACTGCATACTTGCTAATAAAGCCAAAATGCCCTAAAGATTATCTGTTAAAAAATTCACATAACCTGGATTCAGCTCCATGAATCGCTCATTTTGCTTTTGCCTGTTAACCATGTGACCTTTTGTATCCTGCAATTCATGGGACTGCAAACCGTAAGCTATAGAGCATTGTACTCCTCAGTGCTATGTTCAGGTTGATGTGAAACCAACCAAGCCTTAAATGCAATTCTGGAGGTGTCAATGCAAAAAGGTGTGTGGGTAGTGCTTAAGTCTACAGTAGATTCATGGACATATTTTAAAATCATAAGTATCTGTAACAGATACTTGTGTTGCATGCCTGGGCACTGGCTGTTCTCAACCTTGGCTGCTGTTCATTCGGTGACTGTTGCGGAGGAGTACATCAATGCTTTCCATTCCTTGGTAACCATGCCAGCCATGTGTCTACCTTTCTAATGGGACTAGCCAGATTGCAAAGCTCCGGTAGTGGGTCCAGTATCAGCGCTGCAATACATAGGGTGGATATAAAGTGTCCCCCATTCATTTAAGTGCTAATGCACCAAGTAACCCCCAAACAGTTCACGCTCCCTTATTGTTGTTTATGCAGCTGCCAGCTGGGCACTCCGGGAATGTCTCCCTTTCTGTTCTCTTATTGCACATTTCAAAATCAGCTTTGTGCCTGTGTTGCCAGCATCAAAGTGCAATATGCCTTAACACTCTGTTCATGTCAACATGTCATCACAAAGCTTATTATCTCTGGCTAGAGAGTCATTTGGGCTTGTCACAGTGGACCTTACAGCAGCCATATTGTCCTTTATGACATTGTTGGCCCAGTATGTGCCAAGCTTGGGGCTTTATGTTCGCTTGTGCTATAATGAGAGTTGAATCCCCACTACAAATGTCCTTAATTATGATTTTGTTTCCTACTGTTTGATAGGATGAGCCTCCAATAACACTGAAGCAGGGATAAGTCAGCTGGGACATTCACCAGAGCTTACGCTCCCATTTCAAATCACAGTCGGTCCTCACATCAAAGGTAGTCAAACACTGTCTCCCTGGTCAAAGCAAACAACAAACAAACATATAAGGCAGCCAATCACTAGTGCTCATGCTCCTATGAGAGGAGCTCATTTCTCGAGTTAGGGAAATGGATTGGAACAGACTTGTGGAGTGGGACATGAAAGCATGGATTTCACTGCACAAACAAAGTTTTGATAATGATACTAAGTTTTGGTTTATGTTTTTACGCATAATGATTCTAAAGACAGCTCTGTTCTGCATAGTACCATGACGGCTGCCATTCCAAAGACACATGTAGACATGGCTGCTCTCACATACGGACTTGCTGAAAATGCCAATGAATGCTAAAAATGCTGTTTTCATGCACACACTATTCTAATTATTGATTAATACACTGATTGCAGTGTATTAAGTCATTTGTGACTTTTATCAACCTCTATCGGAGATCATGGAATAAGAACATCAACAGGGCTCTGGTGCAGCTTACGGTGGCCTGTAACTGACAGAAATAATAAAGTCACATGCTAGATTAGAGATCTAACAGAAACGTCTAGTTAAGAGGTAATACATCACCATGCACAACACTACTACTTTGTTTGTTTATTTGGCTTGAGAACAAAATTTGTTAATTAATATTAATACTTTCTCTTCAAAATATAATTGATGTACTTGCGAAAGTCCCACTGCGCGCTCAGGAATGTGGCACAAAAATAACGCCATATTCTATAGGCCAGTAAACATCTTACTTAATGCACCTTAAATATTATGACAATGATAACTAGACTAACTAGATTAAGGAGTTCACGTGAGCCATATCTTAATCACTGTATTCTTGGAACCACAGTTAGATCAAAGTGTTGGTGTGTCCATAAACATTGTCAATGTTGTTCATTAGAGTGATTGGTACACATGCATTGCCCTGCAATGTAGCTAAACCTAGAATAAATCTTTTATTGATCGTCAAAAGCTTTTATATTGAGTATAAACACCCTAAATGTTATCACAAGTTTTCGTCAGAGCACAGCCTTCTATTCACTGTTGGATGAAATCTGGTCTTTGTTACCATTACCTAACATATGCTATTTGCTGGCAGGCTTACAGCAACATACAGTACCATACAGTACCAGTACCATGCCTTACAGTGCATTTTTAGTATGGGCAGCCCCAATGGGTTTCATTTCTTGTGTAGCTCCATAGAAAGAACATAATACTTCCAGGGTTAGGAGTCTCATTCCCACCTATACAGAAGAAACATGCATTCATGGAACTGTAAAGCTTTGGATAAAACCGTACACAAACTGGCCTGTGTTAGAAGCTATCTTGATAAAGTGATAAGGTGTGTACATGGGATGACGTTGTTTGATGTTCAGATAATGGAAGGGAGAGGTTGCGGCTTTGCACCTACCTTTTCCACACAACCCATTTTAATGAGGTCTCATTGGACTGACAGTCTGAGAGAGGTCAGCCTGATGTTGTGTGAGGTGGAAGGAGAGATCACAGATTTCATACAAAACTAGGCCAAGGATAGCAAAGAACCTCAGCAGTAACTGCAGATGCTGAGTACTATTCTCAAAAGTCTGTTGAAAGGCAGACATTCAGCAAGATCTTGGCAAGAATTCACAAAACAATTGAACACTACCGCAGTAAAATGGAACCACACAGAGTCTGTTTTCCACTGAGTAAGTTGTGCCTTATTAGGGGTGTTCACAATCTGCACAGTGTTGAGATAGGCTGACAGCTGACTTTAGGTAAACCACACTCTATTCTGTAATGAAGTTTGAAAAGAAATTATTTTGTCATAGAATTGTGGTCAATAATTGTTATTTTGCCAACATTTCCCACTGGTGAAAATATGTGCAAATGTTTAAATAAACCTGCAATGTATCAGCACTGCAGTAACTTACTTGCCCACTACCAATGTCCAGTACAACTTTGTGATATATTGGGATGCAATTGTTTGCACACTGCACAGCACAAGCGTAATCTTCAGAGGGATGTACATGTTGTGCATATGTATGTATGTATGCATGTGCATTTTACATCCTGGCCATGTTAACAGCATAACATAGGAAGCATGAAATATATATTGGGGCGGCAGGTTGGCCTAATGGTTAGAGCCATCACTGGAGGGTTGCTGGAGCCGATGCCAGCTGCATGTGCATGTGTGTGGGGTGATGTGTATATATATATATATATATATACACGTGTGTGTGTGTATCTATTCAGGGGTGTGCGAAAAATGCATTTTGTTGTCTCAGTACTTGTACAGTACTTTAAAGTGATGACAATTGGCAAAACTCCCTATTTCCCGTGAACATGAACTAATTAAATTGGACATATTGACAGCCGCTCTTATTCAGAATCTATGGAAGACCTAATTAATCTAACAGCTTTGACAGTGGCTGTTAATCTCAGAATATATCATTTATTAAAGGCGATGACAGGTTTGCAAAGAGTGTATGTCGAGGTTACAGTGATCAGTGATGATGCTTTGATTTAATTCTATTTTCAGTATCTGTTTTTGGCATTTTTGCCATTGTTTGATAGCAGTAGAGGAAAGACAGGAAAGACTGGGTGAGAGAGACATGCTGGATTTGAAGCCAGGGTGTTGCGGTTAAGTGGTATTACACATCACATAGTTCACTGGCATTGCTTGGGGAGTAAAGCCGCAAATTCCTCCCTCAACGTCAGCTGCCTCCGTAAAAATCTTCTTATACGTGCAGCACGTTTAACTGAAAATTGCTGCGTTGGTATTACACATCACATAGTTCACTGGCATTGCTTGTGCTAAATGCAGCTGACTAGTGTTACACATGCTTAACATTACATCATATTCTGTTAAGGTGGAGAGATGATTCATTTTTTTCCCTTCTCATTCACTTTGTATGCACCCTTTCTTTTTATAACATGCACTTGTTTTAAATCACCTTATTGGATGATGCTGGTATACGTAGGAAAGAATCAGAATCAGGTTTATTGCCAAGTATGTTTTTGCATACAAGGAATTTGACTTGGTGTTTGGTGCATAACAATGAACATAGGATAAAAAAAACAAGAACAAAAGCAAGTACTGTAAAAAATAAAGGTCAAGTAAAATAGAAAAAAAATCACACTAAATATATGAAAAGATATTATAAGAAATAAGACAAATAAGATGAGAGAGGGGGATGAGAGTCCATGTTAGTGGGGGACCCGGTCCTTGTTGACTGGACCAGTTGCAGAAGCTGTTTTGGTCTTGATGGACTGCAGCCTCCTACCAGAGGGGAGTGACTCAAACAGTTTATGACCAGGGTGGGAGGGGTCGGCTACAATCTTACCAGCACACCTCAGGGTCCAGGAGGCATATAGATACTGGAGAGATGGCAGATTGCATCCAATCACCTTCTCAGCAGAGCGAATGATACGCTGCAGTCTGCTCTTATCCTTGGCAGTGACAGTGGCAGCAGCGTACCAGATGGTGATGGAGGAGTGGGTCATCTGTGTGTGCCAACATACAGTAAGGTATGTTGGCAGCATATATACAGTGCCTTGCAAATGTATCCACCTCCCTTGACTTTTTGCTGTGCTATGAAGTTATTTCAAAACATTTCAGAACACATTTGTTTGGGATTTTTCATCTGAGTTCTATGCAAAGCACAAAATTGTTGAAATTTACATGGGATGACAAAATTAAAATAACATAGAAATCAAGTTTGCATAAGTTGTCTCAACCCCTTTGCTTCGTTGGGGGTAAATTGCCACACTAGCACCACACTAGGGGTTGTGTGCTGTGTGGCAGGGCGCATTATCCTGCTGTAAGAGGACACTGCCATCAGGGAATACCGTTGCCATGAAGGGGTGTACTTGGTCTGCAACAATGTTTAGGTAGGTGGTACGTGTCAAAGTAACATCCACATGAATGCCAGGACCCAAGGTTTCCCAGCAGAGCCTTCGCTCCCCACGCGCATCAATGAGCCTTGGGCGCCCATGATCTTGTCGCCGGTTCACCGGTTGTCCTTCCTTGGACCACTTTTGGTAGATGCTCTGACCCAGCCGTCTAACCATCACAATTTGGCCCTTGTCAACGTCGCTCAGATCCTTACGCTTGCCCATTTTTCCTGCTTCCAACACATCAACTTCAAGAACTGACTGTTCACTTGCTTCCCAATATATCCCACCCCTTGACAGGTGCCATTGTAATGAGATAATCGATGTTATTCACTTCACCTGTCAGTGGTTTTAATGTTGTGGCTGATCGGTGTATACGGTTCATTTAGGAATGACATTACAGTCTCCTGTATATGCTCCTTATGTATGCATACATAAATAATATACAATATGTAAAAAAACAAACAGTACCAGGGGACTGAGTGATGCTAAATCAAACAAGACAGTTCCTGCTCTCTGTGGCCCCCGCGGACGAAAGCTGTTTGGTGTGAAGACCTTTACTTTCTGTCCAGCCCAAGAAGTCATTCCCTTGTCACTCACAGTCTATTCAATTCAACAGATCAACATGATGGCTCCTTCTGAGACCTCCCCCTCCAACACACACACACACACACTCTGCCCCCCCCAGGCTGGATGCGGTCTTATCACTTTAGATAACACTGTCTTTTGACTACTCTTCAAGACAATGGAGTGGAGGCATGTCCTCTGTTCATTCATTTCCAAGCTCAGATGGTAAGATTACATGCTGTGTTAACTAGTGCTAGAGATGTTCCCCTTCCACAAATTCCCATATAATCATTTCAAAATACAAATTGTTCAGCCATTGTTGTGGGTTCTTGACTAGCAAAGCATCACTGTCAGTGGTCAGACGAAATTACATCAATAGTGCACATCCTGTCATAGGTAATGGTCCCGCCCTCCTAGGAAGAGCTCTAGGAATGAGGCTCATTATTGATGATTATGTGCACCTGTGGTCTATCCTATTTAAACCCCTCTCTGCTCTCATTTCAGTGCGTGCTCTTGAGATCACTCCTGGATGACACAGCCACTCTTCAAGCCGCCAGTTTGTTCTCGTGAGCTTTTGGCGCTCTTGTTTGCTTTAACCATCTTTTGTCTGTCTGGTTGTTTTTTTGTTGCATTTAATGAGCATTGGATTTCTTCAGTAAAGTCTTTTTTTGCTTCAACTGCCTACGTCCGTGTGCTTTTGCTTTTTGTCCTCATTTCCGGCATAGGCGACATGTACGCACATAGCTCTCCCAACCCACACATCCCTCAACATCAACACCCCTCTTTTGCTCTCATTCTGCGCTCATGTCAGTGGCCTGCCTTTCACTGTGCTGCTCTCCCTCTTCTGCTGCTGTCACCTCACCAAGGAGGCTGTCAAAGAGCAGCTCTCCTCTCTCCAACTTTCTCACTGTACAGGGGAGGGTTTTTTGAAAGTATATATTTAACTAACTGTTCCAACATGTGTTTCCTGAAACGTGTCGCAACTCACGTGGTACATGAAATCATTCACAATGTTCGTTCAGTGACCTGGTGCTAGTCATGAGATTTCAAGTATCTCTTTGCAGGTGACTTGTAGGCAAGATGCTTTACTGCAGGCACAGATCACTATCTAACCTGCACTTCACAACATGTCGAAAGCATTATCTTTCAGCCCCATCATCCCTTACTTTAAAAAAAAAAAAAAAAAAGTGACTAGGATGGTGGTAGGAGGCAGATGCGAGAAACTTGTTTAACAAGTTCAACAAAAGGAATTTATTTTTCAAAAAGTGTCGCTGTGCTACAAAACAAAAACAAACAATTAACTTGACTTAACTGAACATAAATCAAGTCATACTAACGCAACTTATTTTAACTGTAACCCCACATGCTCTCAGCTACACACTGACATTCCCCTCCCCAACAGCCACAAAGCAACTGCTTAAATAGACCCTTCCATCAGCAGGAGTCAATCTTGGCCCTCCCATTCCCATTCCTGCAGGTAAGTCCCATGCCTCCCCTGAAAACAGGTAAGTGGGAAAGTTAGTAATTTTGATTACCTCCAAGTAACAGCACTCTCACAGAGCTTACCAGGTAACCGACATTTTCAACCCTATAAACAGAACACCATCAACAAACAATAAATAGGCTTAACCTAATTTGATGTCGTGTACTAACCACTTATTGTTTTCGCACGTTGGGCACTGAGAATCCCTTAGACTGGAACAGTGATTAAGGGCTATACAAATAAATGTGATACAAATAGGCACAACTTTTTTTTTTTTTTTTTTTTTAGATGAACGCAGTCAAAATCGGTTGTCATCCCGCTGAGCTCCTGAATCCACAATGACAAATCAAGAAGTATATTATCAGTTGACCTTTTAGCAGTACATTTCTGACTCATGTCCTTAAATATTGCACACATTCAACTTAAATGGGTTATTTTATGTACAATATTTACACATATTCCATAGGCGTGAGTGCCCATGGTGGGATATGAGCCCCCACCCCTGATGATAGTAGTGTTGTTATCCATTATGTGCTACACGCGCAAGCACATTTTCTGACCTATACAATTCAGAGGCTTATAATGTAATCAGATTGAATCAAATCAAACATCTTACTTATGCTATGTAAAGATATGTCTCCATTCGCAACAAGAGGAAGTGCATTGTTGTATAGATATGATCGAAAAGACGTTATCAGCAAACTGACGGTGGGCGGGAATCACTAAGTATCTCCTGAAATTTTCGCTTCACAATATCCTTTGGGAAACGCACATGAAATTTTCAAGAACTGTTGTGAAACTGTGCAAAGGAACAGCTCCTTCCTACCTCCAGGCTATGGTGAAGCCCTCCACCCCCGCCCGACCACTTCGCTCTGCTGCCTCGAGGTGACTGGTTGCTCAGAGGCCCCTGCGGCCGATCTACCCGGTCATGGCTCTTCTCTGTCCTGGCCCCATAGTGATGGAATGAACTCCCCACTGATGACAGCAGAGTCGCTGCTTATCTTTCACCGCAGGCTAAAAACCCACCTCTTCAAGAAACACTACCCTGACCCTTCCTCTTCAAGAAACACTACCCTGACCCTTCCTCTTCAAGAAACACTACCCTGACCCTTCCTCTTCTAGAAACACTACCCTGACCCTTCCTCTTCAAGAAACACTACCCTGACCCTTCCTTTTGGCTCTTGCTTATTTTTTTATTTTTTTTGGATAGATAGCTTATTGCATGTTTACCTCAGCACTGGTTCTGCTCTTAGATGCTTGTTTGGGAAGGAGATGCACTTACGATTTTTGGTGACTAGTAGTTCTCTTTCCTGCCTACAGTGAATGTACTTATTGTTAGTCGCTTTGGATAAAAGCGTCTGATAAATGACTAATGTAAAATGTAATGGAAACACCCTGGTCAGTGAAATCACATCTAAAAAATAACATTCAACCGAATGCTCCCCCGTTCAGCAATTGGCCGATCTTGCACACAATTTTTTTAATTTCTGTGTATCCAGGACCACCACTGCGCACACACACACGAATGCACTACCGCCTTACAAAAAAAAGACTCAGCCATCGCAACATTTTTTGTCAGCATCTGTATGGCATTCAGCCCCAAATAACACTTATCACAGTAAGCTAGTACAACCAGTTGGTCAAAGAAAACCGGTTGTTATTCAGGATCCCCCACCACTTTGTTGATGACTGCAGTCAGATGCTTTTCTCTGAGGTCCTTTTTTAAGAAGCACATAACCTTTGTGTGGGGGCATCTTCATTTGTTGGCTGTCTCTACGTATCTGCCTGTGAAAAGGTCACCTTCACTTTGACAGAATCCAAAAAGGCGCCACATTGTAGCAGTCAACTAATGGTGAACTAAGATTTAAATGTGATTTTTCCAGTTTATTTGTATTTGCAATCTCTTGGAATCAAGTGACAGTTAATATTTGTTCAAACCACTTTACAGTAGGACATTCCTCTTAGAAGAAGTTAGCATGTACCTCAGAGCTTGTATTTATTGAGATAAATCAAAACTACCACATTTTTTCTTTGTGAAATACACAAAATTGATCATATCAGTTTCATATTACTTGACTGATTGAAGCACATGTATACCTACTTACCCATGATAGATTTTTAATTCACTACATAGCTTATCAGGTGTTACAGTAGGGACCACACTGTTGAGGAAACTGTTACCTGTGTATCTTAACTGTAATTGATAACATCCCGAGGGTATAATTGGCATATGGCAACAATGTATATACATGCCTTGCACTTGCTTTATACTGCAAAAGCACTGCATTTCAACACCCTGTTTGTGTTTTTACAACACACCAAGAATGTGCTTTGAATAAGGATGAGTACAGACTGACAGATAAAGAAAAAACCCTATGACACTGGTTCTCATGCATGTTCTCGTGCCTATTATGGTTCCATACAATGAATATGAGGTCATACTGTTGGAGTTTTTTCCTCTTGTCTTATCTACATTATCACTTGGGTAACCTTGGACTGTAATCTGACAATGTAATTATCTAGAAACATATCTGTCAACCTCGCATTAGATATTCAACACACAATTTTTCAAAGAAACCCCAATAAAGAGCAGCATGACTGCTAATAAGGCCCTGTAAATCCCAAATGCAGGAAAAGCAGTCTCTGGTTTGTAGATGTATCTTCTGGCTCTTTTTTGCATGCTTCATTCTAAAACTGTGATCTGCCGTGATCAGGATGAACGTAGAGCAGAGCTGTGCACTGATGTTGACAGTTGCCTTGTCAAGTTTTCTAGCAACCTCTCCTCATTAATTCTGTTCAAGTCGATGGTCATCCTGTAAAAACAGAGCACACTGACTCCCCCGCTGCGTTCTCTGACAGTTGTGTTATCATTAAAAATTATTATGATTCTAATAATGCTTATGTTTTAAAAGCTCCGTCCAAGATGTGGGGGCAATTAAATTACCTCCCACCAGATATGAAGCTCCTGCCTCTGTGGACTTCACTTCACTCATCACAATTCAGGCTATTTTTCAAATTAGCAATTTTGGTACCTGGCCTTGTTAAAACACTCCTAGGGTGCACAAGGTTGGATGAATCAAAAGTGAAATTACGATGCTATCTGCATTTGTATAAGAGGTAAAGGTATACATATGGCTGCTTCTAAAACAGGACCATCTCCAGATAATATTGTACAGTGTGGCTAAACCCAAGGTGCATGCCAAATTGACTTTCTTTGTTTTTATCTGTCTTCGACTGTCCAAAAAAGGTTAAACCGTTCCTGTGAAATGTTGATGCAAAGGGTAACAAGTAACCCGTTTTTAAATGTGAAGAAAGGGAAGCATGCAATGCCCTAGAGTGAGGAGGAAAAATGAAAGTACAACTTGGTCAAAGTTTCTGGGGATAAAATCATCTATTTTGACTAGCTAGGATGAAGCTATGATCTAGCTGATGATAGATACATACAGATAGATAGATAGATAGATAGATAGATAGATAGCTTTACAATGTAATTCTTTTATTTGCATTAACATTTCACAAAATCTAGATTTACACTGAAGAGCCTAGGGCACCTTCCTCTCAGGTATTCTATATTTAAAGGACAAGGACAATCACTGCCTGGTTTTGTCCCCTTTTAAATGTTCAATTCAAGAAAGGAAAGGAAAAAAAACACTAAAATTGCAATTGTGCAATACACCATCCCTATTAATTGTTTATTTTTGTAACTTTGATCCAAGGCTGAAGTCTCACCACTCCACGCCACTTTTGTCTGAAGCTATTGTCTGATCATAATACACTGAGGGCTACAGCTTTGGTGGATCATTGTGTGTGTCTGCTGTCAAAGCTGCATGCTAGGGTGCTCGTCCTTCAGGTGATGTGGTCCAGGGATGTCTGGCACCAACAAGTGACAGTTCTAGTGTTATTTCTGTTGTTTTTTTAACTTTCATAACATTTTACAGGGAAAAGAGTGGATTTTCATGTGGAGTGGATGTCAAATTATTAATTTGCTGAAAGCTATCTCCTGACATTTTATCGTTTACTCACGATGGGAACTATACTCTGAAGGGAATGTTTTCTTTGGTGAAATAATAAGTGAGTTTAAATTGGGGTCTTGCAAATAAATTATGTTTGCAGAAGGTTAGCACACATTTAAATGTATAGCAGCTGAAGTGATCTAAAACATTATGAAGACATCATAATAAATTCTGCTGTTGTTCGAACAGGAAATCAAATCTTCAGCTGTTGTATATCACTATTTAACTTTCCATGTCTAGCATTGATAGCAATAGCATAATATATCCTGTTAAGCGTTGCACTGGTGAGGATGGATGACTGGCAAAGTGCTTTCTCAAGGAATTATTCAGAATAATTTTGGGCTTAAGGAAGGTCTCCAGAACATTTTAAGTTATATTATGTATGCAAAGCAACTATGTGTCCTGGCTACCGCACAAGCACTCTAAATGCTCTCACAGACTAAAAAATCTATTCTCTCTATTCAGCCCTATCCACATGTAAGGAATAGTACCCTCAGGAAAACCCTACTGCTCCGAAAATTCTTTGTAAGCTGAATCACTTCCAAACAAGTGGGGGAGAGATTTTCTGCTGTGCGCAGTGGATGAAATACTCAGCGGGGGATGTGAATTGGATGTTCTTTGAATACTACTAGTGGTGCGTTATAAGAAGTGCACAAAATGCTTCTCTTCTGCCTTGTGCTCTGCTTCAAAATGTATTCATGGTATGATTGGGCTTTACATGTGTTGACATATAATTTTTGTTCATGTTTTTTCGACTGCCGTAATGTGTCATCATTTATTCAAAATAATAATGGGGCTCAGCAAATGTTCGTGCTTAGTGGATGAAAAGATGTTCCCCACACACTCACAGATAATATCGAGTCAATTTAGCGGTATTATCGACAGCTCATGTAGAGTGAGCAGTATTTGGACACCCGCACACTTTGAAGTTTTGACTCCACAATTTTATTACTAGATGTGAAATGACACAAAGAACTACACATATGTCCATTTTTGTTATTTAATTATCCTGACAGATTACAATAATAAAGAAATCCCTAATGTGGAGTGACTTCTAAATATCTGGAACAAATAAACATCATCAGTAACTTGGTACCTGGCTGTCAGGTTCACGTTCTGCCCTTGCTGTGTTTCAATGTATCTTTGAGGATTCAGCTGTTACTGCAATTGGCTCTAAATTACTCTGAGGCAGTATGGAGTACATGGCTGGGGTAAATGAGAGCAAGTAAACAAGCCTCTGAGTCATCAAACCAGCTTGTCTGATCATAATACACTGAGGGCTACAGCTTTGGCGGATCATTGTGTGTGTATGCTCTTAATGCTGCATGCTAGGGCGTTTGGAAAATCTCAACAGTTTATTTTAAACCTTTATAACATTAAAGGAGTGGATTTTCATCACTTTATTTAAACCAAATTTGCCATGTCAAATTATTAATTTGAAAATTAATCCTGACATAATATGTTGCTAGTCTACTGATGATAGGAACTACTCTGAAGGGTATCAGGAGGATACCCTTCCTTAGGTGAAATAATAATAAGTGAGTTTAAATTAGGGTCTTGCCAAGCACAAATTTAAATGTATAGCAGTTGAAGTGATCTGATATTAATTTCCAACCAATAATCTGAGTTACCAGCTTCAAATCATTGTGCTGCTGGTACAGAGCTTCAAGATTGGTTTTGTATTCACTCCTTTCACATCACTATGTCCTGTGCCCTGTTTATTCTGGATCCCTCGTAGGGCTTCTGGCTGTCTTAATGAAGAATAATGTTTTAGAGGATTGTCCATCTCAAAAATACATGACATTGTAGCTCATTATTAACTAATTATCACATTTTACCACTACACAGGATCTGAAGCAAATATCCCTTGTGCAATTAAACTAAGGTCGGTGCCTATGCAGAAACCTGGCTTGGATGTTAGAGGAAAGGGAGTTGGGTGAGAGTGGGTATGTCATTGGGTTTATAAAGTGGGTACTTTCTATTATCAATTTTTCATTGAACCTCCAGAAGGCTCCATAGTAAGGTCTGCCAATCCCAGAACCTCCATACACCACAATACTGATCAGACCTTGTGGCAGAGTGGGGCATCTGCCAGGACTACATTCTCCAGCAGACAACAGACTGTTTGCCATCTTGCCCCAGGTGAATGGCATTGCAATCAGCCAGGTGGGAGCTAATTGAGACAAAAGGCATTAAAGAGTGGAATCAGCAGTCCACAGGGGCAAGACCAGCTGGGGACCAGCCAGAGAGGCTGCCGAAGGACCTCCTAACACAATTACTGTCTGCAGATGTATTTATGTTGAATTGAATTGTAATTTGGTGTAATGCCCTCAGATTGGGCTTGTGACCCCTGAATTTTCCCTTGAGGTGCCATGACCTACACTCACCTACATGACATTTAGGGCACGTTCACACTCAGCATGTTTGGAGAAGTTGATTGGAATTCTGGAGCATTTACTCCTTGAGTTTGGTTCATCAGCCATTTCAACTCGGGTGGCGCACCAAGACTCCTGAAAATGCGGGTCTTGATCCTCTTCCAAGTGAACTGCAGTGCGGTTCGTTAGGAGTGAGAAAATGATCGGAAAAACTACAAGAAGTAATCCCCAAAAGCAATGTTTACCTGATTAGTTTTCACCTGTGCAGTCCAGTCATGCTGCTCATTGGTTCCCTCGGACTTCTAGCTGGCCTATCGTCATTCGGGGCCCTCAGTAAAAGGAGCATGCCTTCAGAGGTCTGGGCTCTCTTTGTTTGCTGCAACCACCTTGTCGGGTTATCATCTCCGTTTCCACCAAGGGGACGTACCACTTATGTTTGGAAAATTAAGCATAACATGATGCTCATATTCAGCTATTTTTAATTAAAGTTACAGGGACTGTAACTGATTTGTTCCGACCCCGAAACCAAGGTGGATTGAACATATCATCTCAACCACATGCAACATCCTTCTAGGAAAGACCCTAAACATTTAGGTGAAAAAGATCTTGTTAATGCATGATTAAAAGTCTGTAACCTCATCTGCACAGTTTTGAAGTCCCTTGAAAGAGTGGAAAGGGAACTACTATATGTGCTTTTAGTCTTAAATAGCTACACTTCCCAAAGACCAACATGCCCTGCAGCTGAGGCTGTCTCCCAATGGATGTTTTTGTAATGATAAATTAAGCGCCACCAAAATAGATAATTTACATCAACAAAACGTATGAAAATAATATTTTCCCTTGGTAGATGCCCAAGCATGCCCAAGTAAGATTATCGCTGCTGACATGCAAAAAATGTATCATAAATCTTGATGCTTTTCTTTTTATTTGAATTGAATGTCTACAATGTCTACTACATCATTTTTTTCATGAGTGAGATTAATGACCCTTGGTCCGCTGAAACCTCATGTTATTTATATAATAAGAAATCCTATTACATAAATGTAAAAACACATGGCTGGCAATGATAAATTAATTTCTTTACTTCATTCCTGACATACATTTTGCAGATACAATGCATGATTTGTCTGGCAACAGTGTTATATTGTTTAACTCAAGGCTATGTTGGGAGCCCATCATTTTTACCTGGATTTAAGGAAATTGCTTAAGTAGTAGAGATTGCTCAAGATTAATGCCACACATTAGGAAGAAAAAAGAGGTTCAATTCAGTCTTCAACTCCAACTAAATCACATCATGGATAGCACTTGAATGGCCTCAAGTCAATTGAAATTTGATTGGAAACCAGGGAAAACCACTTGAAATAAAGAGTGTGAATCAGACATTTTGAAAAGGTCCCATTCCTATTTGATTGTTGGACTAGAAACTCTTTTGTAGGAAAAGACACCCATTTGAAATGCAAATAGATTTTACAATCAGTATTGAATGTAAAATGATAGATAGCTTTTCTGTGCTTGAAACATAGATTCACTTGACACAATCTGTCTGGACTAAATAATGTGTCTGGACCTACCATAATTAATAACCTACTGGACCTGCTGCCATTAATTTCCAGAGGGAACAATGGCAAACAAATCAATGAATGTCTATCTGTGAAGCAAGTAACCACCATCATGCTAAATTGAGATCTCTATAAGCAGCAGAATCTCTGAATCCTGTGTGGAAAGTGTGATTATACATATACAATACGCACAAGCATAGCTAAAGGTATAGGATGGATGTGGCAAAGCATTTTGAAAAATGAATTTGCTGCATTTTAGGTACATTGGGGGACTCTACAATGACATCCTTTCCAAGAGGCACATTTCCTTCTAAACTGAAATGTTTAGGAGCACAGGAAAATCAAACAAAAGAAATCTGACAAAATCAGTAGCTGATATGTGAAAATAAGTGCATATTGTTGTTTCAAGTTATACATGTGCTCCTTTCTCTGTAAATTTCTCTGTAATCATTTCATTTTAGGAGCATATGCTGTTAAAATTGAATTATTCAAGGAGACAGCTGCAGCAGTGAGAAGGACCAGAGTTATGTTCACTATGGTTTGGAGGACCAAGTTATGCATTTTCCAATGGGCAAAGCAGGTTACTGAAGTGAAGAATGTAAGGCAGGTGTGACTCTGCATATAACCTGCTGGCTGGGTGCTCCACCAAGAATTATGAACAGATTTCCAAAAGGAAAAACATGGATTAATCATCAATGTGGCCATCAATATAAATGTGGAGTAATCAAGGTCTTTATAGTGCCACAATTCCCGTTTTTTTTTCGTTGTTTTCTTGGAGGTTAGGCTGCTGAAGTATTTCCAATTGTATCCAGCAAAGAAGTTCTGATATAAATACTGTAGATGATGCATCAGTTGTGTCTAGGAGTGTGTCAAAAAGGCAGAACATAAAGTGGACCCTCCATTTCCAGCTCCCAAAACCAACCTGAAAACACAGAGATAGATAGCAAAAGGCGATATTTAATAATTAACGTAACATATGGAAGCACAGGCTTCAGGGTGGACCGAGGCCAGATTAACAAACCAAACAAAGCTGCTGGACATAAATCCTTCTAACTAAACCCCTATAGTTTTGCCTTCCTGTTGTCTGCAATCGCAAGTGCTTTGCTGTGTACAAACATTTGGTGTGATGTTTCACCATGACAGATTTTGTTTAGTGAGCCCATATTTCACATGAATATACTGAGGTCACATATTCAGAAATGGTGAACCCCCCCCCCGGCATAGTTTTGCCTTCCTGTTGTCTGCAATCACAAGTGCTTCCCTGACGTTCTGTCTACCTTAAGCAGGGGTCTTGGACTCTGACATCTGCAGACTCATCCTTGAGGGCCGAAGTGCAGGTATTTGTTCCAGCATGCACACACCACCTGAAATAACTCACCTAAGGTAACTTGTTAGTGATATTAGGTGGTGTGGGTGGAAGGTTGGACTGCAGGACTAGCTCTCAAGGTAGGTAGGTAGGTCGGTAGGTACTTTATTGATCCCCGGGGGGGGAATTTCTTTGTTACAAGGACCAGAGTCTGAGATCCCTAATCTAAAGTGTGTTTGAAATCATGTTTTGCATGTCATGTTACATTTATAGGTCATGGAAATTCAACTTTTTAGTCATGGAAAGTCATGGAAAAGTCAGGGAATTTTACATTTGACTTCGAGTGGGAACCCTGTAAAAGGTCTGCCAAATGCCCGTAATGTAATGTGGAAAAAAATGGCAGCCCACCCCTACAGCTTCCAAACTGAAATATGCCATACACAGTGCCGGCTCTGGCCTCCGGGGGGCCCTAAGCAAAATAATTTTTGGGGGCCCCCCCAGTCTACGATGAATTACATTCCACAAAGGCAGTAGCTTACAGATAAAGACAGTTCTCTTATAAAATTTCAAATAAATGTATTTAACAACAATAGGTAATTACAATTCTAACAAAAAATAGATATGATACAAACAACAAATAAATACAAATACTTTCGAGCAGTAGTTCTACTGTAAAAAGATGAAGTGTGCAACATAGCCCAGGGTCTGCTAGCCTCCTTAGTAGTCACGGTAGTCTCCTTAGTAGTCTCCTTAGTGCTGTCTTGAGCGTCTAGCAGTGATTACAACCAAACTATCGAGATTGTAAGTAACTGGAGACAAAACTTTTTTTTCTACTCCACGTAGATCATAAATCCCTGCATATAAAAATGACTCATTGAAATTGGTTGAGAAATGTAAACGTTATAGTGCTTTTCATCCAGAAAAACCACAGCTCCCCGTTTATTTGTATTTGTTTACAGGCCAGTCTTGCCCGGTCCAATATGGCGGACGCGTTGACGTATTGTAGCAACGGGCCGAAGCAGTCAATGCGGCATCTCCGTATATATGTCTATGGCCGGGACAGAGGGGCGGTGCTAGCCTAGCGATCGGGTCGTATCTTCCATTG
>CABFOQ010053324.1:23304-58889 GCA_900660455.1 Gephyroberyx darwinii
GCATCTCCGTATATATGTCTATGGCCGGGACAGAGGGGCGGTGCTAGCCTAGCGATCGGGTCGTATCTTCCATTGACTATGTGTGAATAAAGTGGCTGTGCTGGCCCGTTTGACTCTCCTCTGTTGCCTAGTCTCTGTCGCGCCCCGGGAGTAGCGAGCTATGCTACACTTAGCTATAGGCTCAACTGAGTGTGTTTTCACTAGTTAAGCACCGATTAAGCACTGCTGTAGCCAGCTAAATAAACCAATTATAACATTTCATGTGAGTTATTTTATTGCTTACCTTTATCTCGAGCTCCACTTTCTTCTCGAGCCTTCTTTTTTTTACGTTTCTCCGCACCGGAGGCATATGCCTGTTTAGGTGCCATATCTTTTGACGTTGTTGAGATTGACATTGCACGCATGACTTGGACGTAAACAACGCCCCCTTAACCAATCAGATCTGTCCATGATATGGGGGCCCCCACAGCATCGCCTGTCATTTAACCTTTGCGCCAATACAAAATCTGATAGATCAGGGAACGTTTTTTGTAAACGGGGACAGGTGGCTGGCACTGCGATCAGTAGTCAGTGCCCACCTACTAATTAGCACAAACTAACTGTAAAAAGCAATACGTCAGTACCAAGATGTCCTCCACTGGATTTGACTACGGCCTCTTTTTAAGAGCATAGTCAGCAGTATATTGTACGTACTGTACTGCATTGTCAAAGACACCATTGTCACTTTATGTCTGCCACACGGTGACCCTGGGGACCTGTATTATCAAAAACCCAAGGGTCTTTCTTCAGGTTGCTGCCTGTAGATATGGCCATTAGTTCTGCTCCTGTGCTTATGAGAGAGAAATCCCAGATCAGCGGAAGACAGCCACACAGTAGTGAGTAACATCCTGTCCAATTACTTGTCACCTCTACACAGGCTGGTCACAGGACTTGAGGAAACCCTCATGAGGCTGGCAATTACACTGAAAAAGATTCGGATCACCACAAAGGTATAGCATATTTCTGTCTGGCTTCTACTGTAGTCGCCATGTCTTATAGTGATACTGACTAAGGTACTGTGCATTTGAGAGTGTAAGCATATTGATTCTCATAGAAACCCCTGTGGATAGATTTTCCAGTATTCAATCAAAGGGGGGTCTATATGTGTAAGTGAGAACTCAGAAGGAATACAATATATTCTTTACAATACAAATCTAGCTAGTTAATAGTAAAGTCAAACATTGATTTCATTGTGAGATGAAGTCATGCATAGGCTTGAATATAGGCATAGACTTCGGGGTGACAGGGTGGCATGTCCCCCTCAATATCTGCATTTGTAAATGAACAGTGAGAGTCAGAGTTCAAGAGTTTTATTGGCCATTTGCGGCAAGTACAAGTACAAGCACATTGGATTCTTACTCCTGATCATTTCGCCAGAACACACTATGCAAATTTAAATAACACACTGAATAAAAAAAGGAGATATAAAGAATACATACAGAATACATACATGATGTCAAGTCCAGTTTGTGGTTGGCTTTGTTCCCAAAATTGAGCCTTTCCCTTAGTTGTTTGAACAGCTTTTAACGCCTTTGAAGGCATTTTGACAACAAATTAGACTGCCATGTTTGCCCGTCAGATAGTTTAGCACTATCTTACTCTCTCTCATACCTGCATACTTTTCTTGTCATTTTAAATGTTGTGTTTCAATCTTGCCGATGAAGTGAGGGAAAACAAAGTTACATTTAGGCTACTACTAGGTCCATAGTATGTCAATGTAATTTGCTGCTCATGGTTTGATCCAGAGTGTACTCCCCCAAAAGTTGAAATGAAACCTCTGCCATTGGATTTGAACAAGCTATTACCACTGGAAAATACTGTGAAGTCTGAATGGATAAACAAATGCCCTGCTGCAGCACTCTCAATCTATAATGGGGGCCTATAATGAGAGTTGTGCTGACGTGGCTTTACAGAAAATTGAATGCTATCAGTTAACAGGTTGCATGCTCAACACAATCTGGGAAACAGAAGCCAGCTCTCTCTTTTTCTCCCTCTTGTCAATCTCTAACATTCAGCTATTGAGTTAGCTGTTATGAGTTAGTTACCCAGGATCTTTAGGGCATGGAAACATTCTCACAGACATGATGTTCGTGTAAGATGTTTTAAATTATTAATCACCTACCTGTGCTGATTTGTTCTGTTCACTTGTCTGAAAAGGTTCTGGGTTTTTGAAAATGTCTGAGAACCAACTGCTGTTGGAAGGTTAGGAAAGAAAGGTTTGAAACAAAGACAAATATGACTCAAGCAATGACCCAGAAAAATATATCTGATTGAGAGGAAAATAGCAATGCAAGATTACTGCATATGTATGTAGGAATCTTTCTCAGCTATTAGTGAGCAAAAGTTTCACTACACTGAGGGTGGATACACCCTATAGTCAACATCATAATGATCAATCAGAATCAATAAAGTTGAACACAGCACTGTACAGTTTGTCTTGCTCTTTACGTCATAGTGTGATAACTCTGAAGGAATCTTGCAAATATTAGGGTTACTGACAAAACATGATTGATTATTCACTTCAACGTCTTCATGCAGGTATTAAAATGATCCTTGGCATCACTGAGCACAATATTGATTTGAGATAAATCAGAACAGAGGAGCTAGTCAGTAGTGGATATACAGTATGTGGGGCTGGCTCTTTTCATTTATATTGCTGGTCATTCATATTATTAAAGATGAGGCATTCGAGTTAGTCTTGCATTGACGCTGAAAGGCTGGATGCTAAATTATAGCAGCAGCCCATTGGGGACATTAGTAGTATTGCAGCCTCAAGGTAATTCATTAGTGCGGGATGTTTAAGCTGTATTTGATGCTTTGCCTTAGGGTAATGTTGTGCTTCTGTGACTGTATTTCATTACAACATTACAAGCAGAAATATAAATACTGTAGCACATGCACTTAATGAAAATCTAAGGAAATAAATAATTACTATTCAAACGAAGAGAAAGTCAAACATTTCATAATAGCTGATCATCATGAGAGTCATCAAACAAACAAAGTTTCTTTTAGCTTTTGGGTAATGAGTGTCACTTGACGCTTGTTTTGCTCGTGAGCTGTCGGATGGTGATGATTTGTATTTTTTTACTTTACATTTTCCCAAATCTCTTCTAACTTACTGAGTAAACACCTGGTTGAAATTAGCTGATTCAGACCTTCTGGAGATGGATTGAGAGCCTGATGATAATCACATAAATTTCTGCATATATGAATGTTATAATTAAAGATGCACCTTGCTGCTCATAAATTACAGCTGACAGAAGTGTGGCATGGGGGATGGATCTCTGCATAATGATGCTCAGTGGCATAGATATCATTTAATTAAAAAGTGTTGTGACAAAGGACACGTGAATCTAAACAGTCAAACTCGGGAGAGAAGTTGCTAGTAAACTCAGCAAATGTGTCCTATAGTGAAGAAAATTTAGAGCTGCAATGCAGATAGAAAAAGCAGGTTTTCAATACCTCATTAATTGTCTGTCTGAAATTAAAATATGCCCCACAATGTTTGCCTTGATCTAAAATTATAGTGACACAAATTTGGTGTCAATGTAGTAACCTTTGAACTAAATCTCACATCAATAAACATCTTAATCGTTGTTAACAGAAAGGTTTACCTAGAGTTGAAGTAATTGATTTGGATTCTAATACAATTCAAGTCAAATAAAATGCTCTGGACAGTGCATTAGATTGCATACAGCTTTTCAATTGGGGATGATGTCGCTCTTCTTCTTCTTTAAAATGCTGTTTTTGTAAATAATTATGTTTTTTATCTCACAATCAAAATGCCTTTCAACTCTTCAAACATATTTCAGTTATTCTTGTTGTTCTTGTTTTCAAAAGTATTTCAATACATCTTTAGACTAAGGGGGACTTCAATTTCTCAGGGACTTGACACATTTTCATTGGAACTGAGAACTTAGGACTCAAATTTTACTCTAGGTTTAGTAATTGCACTTTTACATTAAAAATGAAATAAATGACTGTTCTGTCCCGAGATGCTGTTAACTGCCCCTCAAGCACCAACATGATCTCTGTATGATCTGCGGTAATGGCCTTCAGAAAGACTTGAAACTCAAGGCAAAGTTTAGGGCAATGGAAGGTGAATGTATTGGGAGATGTAATTGGTTTGAATAAGTTGTTGACTTGTTGTCAGACAGCGGTAGTGCTCTGCTGTTTTCTCTGCCTTTCCCTCTGTCTGTCTGGTTTCGGGGCATAGTGGAGATTGCCTTTGTTATTTTAGTTGTTATTGTTGAACAACTTTGCTATTGTTTGTTTGTAAAACTTAAGTGTTAAGCTGAGCATTGCTGAAAATGAGAAAATGTGGTCAGTCAGGCTATACTGGGTAAGTTTAATTTGTGTAGTTTTTTAGTGTAATGCAGTATTGTAACGTAGACAGCCCAACCTCCCACCAATACTTTTTTTCTCTTTAATCAGGATGTTAATGGAATAGTAAATATAGCAGGAGTCCTGGGGCTACAGGAGACCCCCTGAGGTGGAAGCAAGTTGACAAAGTGCGACAGAAATAAAGGAGTTGTGGGCGGGTGGTTCCTCCTGAGACTGAGCCGAGGGGCTGACAGATGCTGATGCTGACAGATAGAGAGAGTGATTATTGAGAGCAGGAGAGGAGTGCGTGTGTTAGCTGGCTCCCCTGTTAGTGGAATCACTCCCAATCACACCTGCATAAATCACACACACAGTGCACACACACAAATACACACAGATACACACATATATCTTGGTAGAGCTGGAAAGCGGCCCACTGAGCAAAGCTGTTGCTGCTAAAAGTATGTGTGGTGACCATGAAATAGTGCCATCAGTGACCACAGTGGAAGAGCTTTGTGAAAGATCAGTGTACTCAGTTGAAAGAGCACGAAGAAACATGCAGGCTCATGCTGAAGGCCTGCAGTTTGGTTGAGTTGAGTGCTGGTTGAATGTTCATATCTATTTTAGGATGTAACTCATATCCAATACCAATATGAACTGACAAGGATGTTGAAAGGACGGGTAAGCACAAAGTCACAATAACAAAAGATGTTACATCCGTTTTTGTACCTACACTTCTCGCACTTGCTTCAAATCGTAACAGTCTGTGCCTTTTGAGTTTTGACTGAATTGGGTGGGTACTGACTCTGTAGTACCCATCTAATTGCAATGGATGAAACATGGATAACAATCTATCCTGCTGCAAGATTGACGCGGCTATATCGTGTTGATGTTCCACCTTGTTCTGGTGGGATCCTATTACCGTTGTGATGCATACAGTAACACTTATATGGTTTCAATTAACTTTATTCACAGACATATCATAGACATACCCTTTACTTTCCTTTTCAGTGAAAGTAAGTAAAGAAAGTAAATGTGTGTGTGCTTTAGAATAACTCTAAGATTACTGTGGTGAAATGTAATGACTGTGAATTCCTGTCCTCTGTGCTTTGTCATCAGATTGACATTTTGCTTGTTGTATTGTACCTGCTTTGAAAACAAAGTGAGCCAATAACACAAATGATAACATGAGCACAATGATTTGAGTTACACTCTAAGTCTACTCCATTAGTATTGCAAAGCCAGGACAAATAAATTCAATGATGTGCTCAGATGAACTATGAAACAACAACAATCTGACTTTAGGCCCCTTAAGCAGAAAGCAACAGCTTCAAAGCAATGCTGTCACATTGCTTTGCTCTGGCCGGGGAACATAGTGTTAACAGTTGATTTCTCTGCCACACTCTTGAAAAAGCACAAAACTGTTTCACTGAGTTGTAATTTGAAAGCAATTCATGAAGCACTAGGATCTCATTATTATACCAATTTAATTTTAATTAGAAGAGACGAAAGAAATTATCCTTTTCATAGCATGTGGCAAAATGGCTGTGGATGGGAAGTGAACGTCACCGACTTAGAAAATCAAATTGGATCAGCAAATTGATTACATTTTTTATGATTGCGATTCATGTCTGCATGTGTCAGAAAACTAAATTAACTGGGCACAAACATTTCAATTAAATAGATGAACCCCTTTTTGGTTAAGGCTTTATTTCATTTTTTATTATTTTATTTTATCAATACAGAGTGGATTACTACACCTGTCACCAAATCCAGTTTCAGTCCTCGGTCCTCAGTTCCAATGGAAATGTCAGGTTTCTTCCCTCCTGTCAGGTTTCTTCCCAGTTTCAGTCCCTCCTAAGCCTTAAGGATATGTTGAGATACTTTTGAAAACAAGAACAACAAGAACACAGACATGTTTGAAGAGTTAAAAGGCATTTTAATTGTGAAATTGACTAATAGAAATTTAAGAGCGAAATTCAAGCGAGTGATTGCCGCTGCCCAGAGACTGACGTCACATTACATGATTTCTGCATTTTGAAGTCCACAAAATTCAACTAGTTACCTCTAGCTGCTATTTGGGGCTGCCAATGTGAGAAGCTAGTGCAGCTTTAAAGTAATTAGTTAGTGCTATACAAAGTACAGTGTGTAACTAAGGTGAGATTGTCTGTTTAACCTTTCAGAAGCAAAGCAATCCAAATGTCACTATCAGTAATTTGATTGACTTTGAGTAATCCATTGGATTATATTACTGAAAGTATTAGGTAATCAGTAATGGATTACATTTAAAACTAAGTTTCTTGTGGGTGAGAAGGAGGAGGATTCAGGAAGTGGGAAGTGTATTGACATCAGTCAAGGCTGAGGAACAAAAGAGCATACCAGCCAGCAGCTAAACAGATAAAAAGAGAAAGCATACAAGCAATCATTGGGTTATCAGACAAGAGATTGATAAGGAGAGAAAAAACTTAACTTTGGTCTCCTAGTGAGTGACAAAGCTGTATTGCAGTTAGGTGAAACACTGTGTCATACTAGTATGAGGGAGTCCAATTTGACTCCCAAATCATCAAACTGAATCAAAGTGAAGTGTCTCTGACATATTGTTATACTAAAGGAGAAATGTTCTTTGCATTGCTGAAAACAAGTGTGAAGGTGAAATCCATCCAGGAACCCATGCACCATCTTCCTCACTATGAAACAGAGTCCACAGGTGGATGCTGGGGTGGTAGTGGGGAGATTCATGTGCAGCCGTGGCAGCAGTAGCAGCAGCAGCAGAGCAACACAGTGCAGCAGGTTAAGCAGCAGCGGAGAATGAGCGAGTGAGTTTGACATTTGCCTAACCTAGCTTTGCAGGTTTCACTCCATTTTACCAGGTCAAATGCATATTAGCTGTTATCAAGGGCAGTTTTCATCTCTCATCCTTCTTGCTCTTCAAAACAAACAAGCAACACCAGGGAGGTGGAGAGGGTACAAGTAGTAGCATCCTCTTTGCAACAGCAAGAAGCAAAGGGTTTACGGGAAATGTAATTTTGAGGAACACAAAATATATACTACAAATACTACAAAAATGCAAAGTGTAACAATGATATTAATATTGCTGCTGTCAGATAAAAACCACGTGTCTTCAAAACGTCAACGTCAAAAGTAGATCGGTGGTACATATTTGGGGGTTGCAGTTACACACTGTGCTAACAGACCTGTCAGGCATCAATTGATCAATTGATGTCGTTAAGCACCCAGATTACAACAGTGACCAATTGACCTTTTTGAGCTGTGATCTTGTTCCTAGAGCTATCTACAAACAAAAACAGAATTGTGCTGCTCTTTGGGTTTTTGCTATCTCCACTGAGAATTTCTCTCTAAAGGGCAGCACAACATTATTATTATTAGCAACTTGTGTGTAAAACATCATTGGTAGTAAACCACAGTAAATCACAGGGATCAGGTAGGCAGGCATTACCAGACTGATTTTTCCAACATATGAACGACCATGTAGATCGATAGCAGAACCAGGTCATGGAACCAATTTTACTTTCAATTTCATGTAATCACTTATTTGTAAATACTTCCCTTTAAAGAAAGGTAATTAGTACAGATTGAATTAATTGATTCCATCCAACATTGTTAGTTGCACATTATCATGTACTGTGGGTTTAAGCAGAGTGCAAGGAGTCAGACCATAGCAAAATGTTGTACCTGTCTTTGGCTGGTTGAGGTCATTTATGGTGGAAATGAACCATCTTCAGCAAAGACCTATGAATATCTTTCACACCCGGGTTGGTCTCAGTTGTTGTTTGCTCTGTGTGTGTCTTTTGCAGACAAAGGCTGTTGGAGGTTTGGCTTTGTATAAGGTGAAGTAGTTGCCTTAACCTGGGAGTTGAAAAGGCTTAATTTAATTTTTTTCATAATGATGTCCACTGTTGGTTTTACTTTTACTTTGTGTTCCATTCTTTGTCTGCTCACAAATAAGGCTAACACCAGGGTTAAGTGAATGGCATTGAATTGTGCTTGATTGCAAGCTGCTTGAAAGCTGCAATTTAAACCAACACAGTTAAACCAAGCCCATGTTTTTAATGAAAATGCCCTCTGTGTTTCTTTTGGTTGCAGGCCAGTGGGGGCAGTGTATGGGGGAGGAGTGTGGCTCTGGCGGGGTTCAGACCAGGACAATATGGTGTGTCCACACAGAGGGATGGACCACCCACCACTCCCACTGCCAGCACACTAACAAGCCTGAGAACCAGCGGCACTGCTTCAAGGTCTGCGAGTGGCACCAAGACCTCTTTGAGTGGGAGGTGTCTGACTGGGAGGGCTGTGTTCTGGTCCCTTTCTTTTCCAATGAGCTCAGACTGAGGATGGCTGAGTGCATTACTGCACAGCACGGCATCCAGAGGCGCAAGGTCCAGTGTGTACGCACCTCAAACCGCACCACGGTTACCACAAGGATATGTGAGTTCTTTTCCCAGAAGCCAGTTATGGAGCAGGCCTGCCTCATCCCCTGCCCTCAAGACTGCGTGGTGTCAGACTTCACCTCCTGGTCAAGTTGCAGTAAGACCTGCGGTGTTGGCCTGCAGCATCGGACTCGACATGTCCTGGCTACACCCATGTATGGTGGGGCTAACTGCCCCAACCTCACCCAGACCCGGACTTGTTCTAACCCTGTAGCCTGCCCTGCTGGGGAAAGTGATTACCAGTACAGCCTTAAAGTAGGGCCGTGGAGCGAGTGTCGACTGCCCCATCACAAGGGTGTCCTGTTAAGTGGTAGGACCATGGTGGATTTCAGCACCAACTCCAAGGAGAAAAACACAGTCAAGCGGCACACACAGGCTTCCCACCACCATCACCATCACCAACACCATGCTCATGCCCACAACAACCCCATGTCATGGGAATTGGAGGTGGGATACCAGACACGACAAGTCCGCTGCACACGGAGTGACGGCAAGAATGCCATGCTGAGGTAAGCCAATCACAAGTGCTGACATGCTGCACCTTTTATTCATTGAGAGAAATGTGCGTCCCTGAATGTGCGTACCTGAGATGAATACTGGGGAGATAAACATACAACAAAAAATAAGGTATTTCTTCAGGTATAAGTCCCAGATTATCAGGAAAGCAAGGTGCAGTAGCTGCCTGTGTGAGAATAATTGGTTTGCAGTTGGAATGTGGAGCATGCCTGTACAGCTAAATCACTTAGTCTTACATTAATCTCTTCTCCACTGGCGTAACATAAGGTGAGTGGTAAGATGTGCTCTGTTGGTGAATGGGGCTGCCTGGCAAGTGAAATTGCCCTGATTGAGTGGATTGTTTTCATTCTGTTTCCACACTCCTTTGGTTTCGTAACATGAGTGGGACACAATCAATGGTCATTCCCGTTTATGATACCAGTGGGGCATTTTCTTGTTACTGTAGAGGTGTGTTCAGTGAAATAAAGCAGTAAGTATTTTATGGTGGTTAACTTTTCAATTCTAATTAGATTATGTGAGAACTTGGGTTTCAGTAACCTATTTGTATGGCAATACTGTGCGACTGTGTTAAATGTCAAATGCTGCTCCCCTCCTAGCCCTGCTGTTCAGGCTAACCCTGGTATTTGGGTTTGATAAGAATTGATTTTTCTGCATAACACATGCACGCGCTCGTGCGCACACACACACACTCATACACCTTCCTCCCTGAGCATGAAATATAATGGACATAATTCCATCATGTGAATAGTATACATGGGGAGAGAAAATAATTTCATATTATTGTATATTATATTGACTAAGTGCCACTATGCCAATTACCATTAGCTGACTTTTTGAATATAAATGAATAGATGGTAACCGTGGTATCAGGACTGATTTCCTTCAGTTTTATTGTTTGATGTTGCCTTTTTATTTGTCGTTCTGAACTGCGCATTCCAGTTGATTGTAATGCTTAGTTAAATAAAATCCAAGAGGAAATGATGACTTCAGGCATTTGAGTTCTAAATGTCATCCTATGAAGCAGTTTCATTTGCCTTTCATGTACAGTATTGAATTTGTAGAGTTTTGTTCATGCCATGAAGTTTAGCTGCAGGGATAAAAACGTTTTAAAACTAAAGCTGTGATATGATATGTTTCAATATGCTTGATCTACATGTTACCCACAACAAGGCAGGAGCAGTGGCTCTCATGGCATGAGAGTAAGGGGATCTCTTATAGTGCCTGTGGGCTTGGAGCTTTGGAATATATATTTCCCACCTGAGTTCTGCTTCATTCTGCTTTTCTAATTACAGTCTAATTACCAAGTAAAATTCCTCCTGAAACGAGCATAGCACTCACATTATAATACACCTAACTAATTAAATTGTCCAAATTAAACAATGGAAATTGTAATTATGTGATGCATTTATTCATATTTCCAAGTGAACATATAAGTTCTCCTTTGTACCATTTTAAGACTGGATTCATGAACTGAACATTGTGTGATTATGATGTATTTTATTTGTGAATATTACTTTCTTTAGATGATAATGTCATGCATTGGAGTAGAACCTGAGAAGGTCATTTGTCCATCAGGAAGTTAAGATATCCACCAGTAGGTTATCCAAGCAGATGATATTTCTCATATCTGATGTATTATTTCCACTTCCAAAGAACCGCCTGCCTTACTGTACAGATTCTAATCAAGTCCCAACCTCAGCTGACATCTGTCATACTTCTGCTCCGTTCTCTCCCACTGTTTGGCTGCAAACCCTATTTCTCAAACTCTGAAAGGGTGACAAAGGCATCATGTTGTGAAATTAGAGTTTCCTTCATGTGTCAGAGATGTATGTTTTTCTGGGATATGTATTTATTTCCTCCACAGTAACTTATTCTTCACCTTCTCCCTCTCCAGTCTCTGTACCCAAGACAACTCCCCCCTGACCTTCCAGGCCTGCGTGATGCCCAAAGATTGTGAGATGTCTGATTGGTCATTGTGGAGCCCTTGTTCTAAGACCTGCCGGGCTGCCGACCTGTCACCCGGCTACCGCCTCCGGACACGGATCATGATGCAGATCCCTGTTGGTGGGGGGAAAGGATGTCCTGCCCTTGAGGAAAAAGAAGCCTGCAACATTATAGGAGATTTACTTCCAAACTGCCCTAGGTAGTCTAATCTACCAAGTGCTTACTAGTGGTGGCTCTCATCTCATTTTTGGCTCACATCTCTAAGAAACAAAGGGCTGTTTACATGCAACCCCTGATACAGGAGTTTATGTACAGAATGACAAACTGTGAAACCAAACAATGATTTTGAATTTGGCCTTTTTGGGCTATTTCACTTACTAGTGGCTGCAAATATTGATTGTTTCACAATAAAATACCCAATGAAAATGCATTTTTACATGTACTTTGGGCATTTCTTCACTCATCTTGTGACCCCTAAAATACCTTGTGTCATTTTAGGGTACCTGACCTGAAGGTTGGGAAACATTGTTTTGTACAACCTCATTCTTATTGGGCATTTGTATGTTGAGATGGGATATGGCTGATATTAGATGCAGTAAACAAAGTAGTCAATAGAGAATTATTTTCCCTGCCGTTAAATTTGATTTTTTTTTTGGTAAAGCTACATGGATTGCCTCCGAGCAGAGGATTTACATGATTAGGGAAAACTCATTACGGAAATTAAGCATTTGATAGATTACTACAGGCTGTTGTTCTATTAAACTCTGCGAATATTATTGCTTTCTGCATCACAACATTTTTCATAGTCAAAGCCAAACAGTTGGTTAGAAGTTTTTAAATCAAAATACTCATGCCCCCCTCCTCCTGACATACTGTAAGGAAACCATTCGCCAGAGAAAAGATGCTTTACTCATTTTTGTTTTGCTTTATGTGTCTTATCCATATCCATGTAATATACATTCATTTATCACTACATTTCTGAATGCATTTTCCTTTCTGCAAAAGCACAAACTGTGAGACCTTCTTGGTGGTGAGTGGTGAGGTGTTTTTAATTGCAAAAAACAACAATCAGTATCAACATCTCACGCAGTAACCAATGCTAGTGCATGTGTTTACTTTGTTGTTGCATATGTGTTTGCGTGCATGTGTGTGTGTTTGCGTGTGTGTGTGTGTGTGTGTGTGTGTGTGTGTGCTCTATCAGGTATGTTTGGAGGACCACAGACTGGGACGAGTGTCGCATCGTCCCATTACTAAGCCAGCAGGACCGGCGGCTGGCCAACATCAGTATTCTGTGTGGAGGAGGGATCCAGACCAGGGAGACCTACTGTGTCCAAGTCCCTGACGACTCAGTGCCACATCACCGGAAGGAGGGTAAGAGAGGTTGCCTAAGAGCAACCATGTTTACAGAGACAATAGTATCTATACGGTATAAATATGTCAAACCTGTTTCATAAAATGATGTGTTGTTTAGTTATATTATTACTGAATATCTATTATAGTCGATAGCTGCAAGCAAATAAGCATCCGATAATAACGTTTGCACCAGAGTATTTTTCTCAGGCAAGCGCTACCTGCTCATAAGTGTTGAGAACAACAAATGTAAAACCTTTCATGAACTGGGTATAGGTTGAATCACTATTGTGTCATATCAGTTGGCAATAGAGAATAGCAAAACAGAAATGTATCCGTATGAAAATGTCCTGGATTATTATTTAATTTTCTTTTTTACAAGATAACCTCCCTCCCACTTGCATTCAGGAGTTTTGTCTGACTTATGTATAACATTGAACAATTTTACTTCTGGAAAACATGAATATGAATACAGAAGAAACAAATATAGTATCTGAGTCACAGCAGCATTGGTAAGGAAGGAAGGATTGGAAGGATTTTTAGACTAGGTTTTCAAAATCACTGCAGATCACCAGGGCAACTGTAGTGGGTGAGTGTTCATGAACTCGTATGGGTGTGCTGAAAAGTCAAAGTTTTACCAAAGCGCAAAACCAATTTAAGAAAATTTATGTGTTTAGACTTCTAAAATATCTTCATGAAAGACAAAGACATGAAGAGCACTTGCATAACAGCTATTTTGAGCACACTGGTTAGTTTTTAATGGCTTCCATCTCTAAGTAAAAAGCTCATTTTGTCACTGTATTAATTCTCAATACACTGATTTTACAGCACATGCTTGATGAGTCCAGGGTGACTTCATTTCATAGCTGAGGTGTATTCTTCTGATTTAGTGGCAGCAAGATGTCTGGTTTATTCATCAAACAAGTTCAGAGAAAGGCTAGAAGATCAGAGTTGTATTTGGACAGTGATTATGTTGGCTGGGTATAGAATATGAATGAAGATAGCTCTTTAAATCAATGGAATCACGGCACAAAGATCAATAAAAGTCACCTGTAATGTTTACCTTGACATGGCCCGCACAGCTTATAGTTAATATAAACAGATTGTGCTGTGTGCCTGCATTATGGAGAAGAGCTCAGTGTGGTAATGTGAAAAACAATTTGTGCCCCTTGGCTTGGATGTCTACCGCAGTAAGGGGATTGTCAAATGTAAGAAATCACAATTTAGTGAACAAAGCAGAAAGAGCTGTATTATGCACTTTATCAGTGTAGTTCAAGCAAGCATCTCGTTTTTTACAAAGAAGATCAAAGACCGTGTAAATTACTTTCGGTAAGAAGACAAAATGCACTATGGACATTTAGTGAATTTCTCTTTGGGCTTTCATTTAAATGGAAATTTGCCACTCAATGATGTGCAGAGGCGCATCAAATGGAATATTAGATTTAATAAATCCCCCTCTTCTGGACAGGCAAAAAAATCTCTCATTCCCTGAAAAAAAGGTCTGAGAGACTAATGTCAGAACCTATTATAGGTGGCTGAGCTTCCTGTGATCTCCAAACGATGCCAGCCACGCTTAGAAGTGGTGAACATGTTTCACAGTGTTCAGCCTTAACATCTCCATTTACAGCTGCTGTTTACTCCCTGAGTGGGGTACTGCCCTCCATTACATATTATCTTCTCTTGAGCTAGACATAAGATGAGACCATTCATTTTCCTTCTTTTCCTTTCTTTCTCTCCTTTTTTTCAACTATAAGTTGTACTAACATTACCCTGCCTCTCACCACAAAAAAACATCCGCAGTACCCAAAACTTGAAGCTTTAAATTGCATATGGCATCGAGTGCACTACAATCTTCCCATTATATCCAAATTATGCCAATACCTCCCATCCGATCCAACCCCTAAAACGGCATCGCTGCTTCTCTATCTTCTCCTTTCTCTTCACAACTTTTAGCTGATGCTTCTATTTGGATCCCAACCAGGGTAACAAAATAATGTTTTTTTTCAAAGGGCATGTTTTGCTCACAACCTGATTTTCTGCAATTTTATTGAACTATCAAATAACAGTTTTACATTGCATATTGGCAAATAAACACTAAGCATTGTTTTATTTTAAATCATAATATCCCACACGTCCCACACTTCTCTCCCACTGCTGAGGGGATGGTGCTGCTTTCCCCACTCTCTGTCCCCAACCAGTCCATCTTCCACCCCTTGACGGTTGACGGTTGATATTGGTTGTTTGATTTTTTGTTGAGGCACTACTTTGTGTGGGGCTGGCATTTTCCTCTGCTGGCTGCCTGGTGGCAACATTTTCAACTGCTTCAGGCTGCGTGTTTGGGTGTTTTCCGATCAAAGACTGCTCCATGTTTCTCCCACAGAACGCACTGGAGAGAATCCCCTGGTCATCCGTTCCCACAAATTGCCTATGGTGGCCCACAGGGGATAGTAGTCGCATTTATGTGTGAATATTTGACAAAAAAATGTGAACAGGGTGATACACATAGTGTATTGGGGAATTTCTTCCCCCCTCATTCATAATTTTGCAGGCATTTTATTTTACATTTATTTGACATGTTAATTTCTGACCCCGATCCCAACATATTATTTGAAACCTTCCAATCACACATCCTCCACTGCTGTCTGTGTGTCCCTCGGCATGACTTAAAGTTACCCTTGCCTGTGTCTCTCATGTCCCTGTCAGTGTCCAGGCCTGTGAGTGCAAAGCTGTGTGCTGTTGAGGAGCCTCCCTCGGCCGTCCAGCACTGCTCCATCCCCTGTCAGCACCACTGCCCACTCTCCCAGTGGTCACCCTGGGGTGCCTGCTTACATGACAGCTGCACAGAACCACAGGGGAGGAAAGGTATGGTGGGGAAAAACTGTGGGGGGAGAGAGAGAGAGAGAGAGAGAGAGAGGGAGAAAGAGAGAGAGAATGGACTATAGTAATACACATACAAACACATATGCAGACACAGGAAAATGGGTTTCCGTATCTGGATTCTTCTTCGTTTTCTGTACTTATTAGTTTCAGTGAATGCGACACTGCCCACTAGTGTGCACGTTAATGCTATGTGCAAGTATGTTGGCAAACACCCATGCGGACATCCGCAGGCAACACCCACGCATGTATGCAGATCCGGAAGCATAAATCAGGCTGTACATTACCTGAAGGCCCTCGACTGTGTAGTACATGCTTTCACACCAAGTAATTAATAGCTATCATAGTAATATATTCCAAATAATCATTGACAATGTTTTAATGTATAAACTGTCATAATTTTGTATAGTGCTTTGGAAATATTGTCTCTGATAAACAGCCATGCCAATAAAGTCATGGAATTTGAGTTTGAGTTTGAGTGGCAGAGTAAAAAAGAGAGAGCCAGAGAGAGCCAGAGAGAGAGCCAGAGAGATTGAGACTGAATTAAACTGAGAGAGAGAGATAGAGAGAGAGAGAGAGAGAGAGAGAGGAGGAAGAGAGAGAGAGAGAGAGAGAGAGAGTGACAGACAGTGACAGAGAGAGGTGTTGACAGAGAGGAGTAGTATATTTATGCATCATGTTCCAGTACGGTACATGTATAAACCCCAGCCGATGAGACAGAACAGAGCAGGCCTGTAGTTTAGCTTGCATTCCCAAGAGGGGTGAAAGGAGCATCAGCAGATAAGATGCTTCCTATCTGTGTGTGTGTGTGGGTGTGCACGCCTGCATGCGTGTGGGTGTGTGAGCCTGTGTGTGTGTTCAAGTATTCAGTGTGCTTGTGCTGTCTGAGTGTTTTTGTCTTTTTGCACAGGTGAATGCGTGTCCTGTCTGACTCTTTGGAGAGGCTATGCTTGTGTGTGTGAGCAGTGTGTGTGTTTGAGTGAGTGTGCTGGCACTGAGCTGTTAGTGTGTTAGCGCTGTGCTAAAAGGGCAGCGTGACCTCGTCCCTGCTGTGAGTAAATGTGCATGAACGCCCCCCAGGGAGCAACTGAAGTGAGGATTGTTCAGGTCAATGACCACACCGTCCAACACTGTGGATCTCTATGGGATGAGCCAGCTCCACTCTGTGACAGTGTCATTAATATATTTCAAGGAGTGGAAAACACGGCATCTGTTGTTTTGCACCAGGCTCTCTCACAGCATACTCCATTTTGATAGCATCCATAACCCACAATAGGCACGACTGTGAAACCAATAGGAATCACTTGCAGTGAGCATTGTTCCCTATGAGTGAAGACCTATTGAGAAGCAGGGCATTGTGTAATGGTCCATAACAATGCAGGTTGTTCATCAGTGGACCTTGAACTGCAGAGGTTTATTGCTCCTCTCCAATCTGCACTTTTCCCTCATGTTTGAGAACATCAGAGTGAACCGTGATCCCTCTCTAACTCAAAGCCCCATAGGATCCCAGTGTTGTTCAGGCAGAGGAGCCAAGCAGGCATCAAAATGAGGCTTGTGCTGCCCTGGCTTTGCTCTCTGACAAATTACAGTTGCAAATAAAAGGAATTGAACACTGAAGGTTCTTGATAATGATTTCACATAACCAATGCTACTAAGTGACTTGAAGTAGGTCTCATAAGGAACTAAGGTGCTGAAAGCCAGTGGATGGCCTAGGTGTGAAATAAATCTGGTATGAACATGAAACCTTTCAATTATTAATATCTATAGGGATTGTCCACACCAAATTGTTTTTCACAGTTTGGATGCGGGCAGCAGTGAGTACCCAGGGAAAATGCTGTGATCGATCCACAGTCTCACTGCTCTTCTGGAGCATACCTGGGCAGGACCCTTAGGATCATGTTCCTGAACTGCGGCTCACACTGATTGGTGATTGGTGGATGTAATTTGTCCGGTGGGCATCCTGGAGTTAGCCTTGTCTGTGGAGGAAAAGAGACGGGCACCTCTCTGCTGAGTGTCATGAACTGTGGTAGAATTGTGCCCGATGCTTCAAGGAACATGCTCGTATAAAGTGCTGGATCTAAGAAACAGCATTTTTATTTTGGCACTTTTCATCAATGAGAACATTACGCTATGCCATCAGGGAACTGGAAGAGCTAAGCAGTCGATATTCACTAGATTGGAACATTGTAGTGTCCGCTCTGTAATAACTTTTTTTATGAAGAAATATTCTGAAAAATACAGCTTTCACAATCATAGCATCAGTGGAAGCAATAATCCTCACACTGAAGCCTGATTAGATAATCATTGTAATTGAGTTAATGATAATGATTGTGTCAAAGTGTTGATGACATTATTGGATGATGACCCTTCACTATAATTGCATCTTTGAACCATGTTTAGAGACACTTACTGTTAATAACACTGAGCATGTTACAACCCCATTCCCATTTAGACCTCACTGCCTCTGTCATTTCTTCTATCAAGACCACAACGTGGTGTCCATTTAATGATGGGAATGATGTAATGTGTGGTCAAAGTGCTTTACAGCTGTTTCCAATGCTACCCCAATGCACCAGTGATGCTTGAGATTTATTAGCAGAAACAAGGCAGAAAGTAAAAAGTAAAAACCCGGTGAGAAAGCTACACAAGGCTTCAGTCCCCAGGTAAACGACGTTGATGTATGGAAGAGTTTGCAATATTTGGTGTTTTCTCGATACTCCCGACTACAGGGCTTTAGTTATTATTCCTTAAGCTCACATCTCTACAATCAATGTCTCTTGTCTTTCAGGACAGAGCTAGCACACTACTAACTGATGATTTGTGATTGATTTATATTTCAAGTATAGAACAGAAGTACTTATATATTTTTGCAAGTCAAAGAAGTTTTAGTCCACATTTGAAAATCAGATGAGATTAGACTGCTACATTTCTAATAATAACAATTAATTTAATCCAAGACTGAAATTATTTTACCAATCAGGTGAGCAAGATATTCAAGATATTGGCACTGTTCCTAGAAAATAACCCTGGAACTAATGAAACTGCAATGGAAACAAGTACATTTGTCTCACTCTTTGACAGTATTTGTTTGTAACACTAGGTCAAGCTGTAATCAATTGACAACTGGTTTGAATTGCAATTCAAAACAAAGTGACAAATTAGTTACTGATGGCCCAGAGAAGGTGTGGAAGATTTGTGGGAGATGGCATGTTTACTATTACCTTGTTTTATGTTGTTTCAGTGCATTGGCTCTCTGAAAACCTCTTCTGTTCTTTCCCTCCCCACTGCTTCCCCCTCAGGATTCAGACAGAGGAGGAGAAAGGTGCTGTGGGAGCCCAGCGGTCCTCCAGAGACCTGCTCTCATCTGGTGGAGTCCATTCCCTGTGAGGATCCTGCCTGTTACCTGTGGCAGGTCCAACCAGAGGAAAGATGCATTCCCTCTAAGGGCTCCTGTGGTCCCGGGACTGTAGTCCAGAATGTGACCTGCGTCGACACTGAAGGTACTGTCATCAGTCTGTATTGTAGTCTGTACATTACACCTCAAAATGGAAGTTCTGTCATGGTCATGTCATCTTCTGACCTCCATCTCACTGGTAACTCAATGCAATCTTGTACGACCACCAAACACACAGTTCCATAGTTCCATCTCAGCCGTCTCCCAAACAATTGAAGTGAACCTTGTTGTTCCAAGAAGAACATAAAATGACCATAAGGGTTCTCTAAACAACTACTGCAGCAAAATCCAAGTGTTTTGTACCCAAACAATTGAACTGTGAGTTCAAGATCCCTATATTTACCTCATGTTATTTTAGGTAGAGAAAAGGATAACTTCTTCTTCTTTTGTTGTATTGCAACGGAAACAAGGAAATGGGCTGATGCTGTTTACAACTGGTCAGCCAGGTTACAAATTAGTCCTTGCGGCGTAAATAAGAGCTACAATTAATTGGTATTACCCAGCACTAGTATGAGCTCATGTCTGTGAATGGTCTATCCGTTACATGGTGTCATCAGTTCTGTGTTTCTGACATGCTTAAACAGATCAGTAGCATTGTGATGTGTGAAGTCTCAGGTATAATGTGATCCATTGTGTTCAACCACATCATCACGTTGGATGATAGGAACATTAGCGCTAACAGAGCATGCATTATTCAAGAGGGACCATCGCTGGAGTTTATGGGCACAGAAAACCTTGGCCTGATTAAAAGTCAGAATCACAGCTTCCTACCAGGCCTTAATTGCTCATCTCCACAGATTATAAACCTAATTGCATCTTTTTTTCACTGTATTTTATTATTCTGTCACAATGGATTGTCTGTGCGTTTATCAGGGAGGCAGTGGAGGGTCCAAATGTATTATCCAATGGGAGAGTCTAACAAGCTTTGACAGAATGACTGAGAACGCGAGTTTAGACAGGTTTGAGCGAAAGCCTTATGAAATTATCAATGCCGGTTCTATTGTTAGTGGCTGTTGACAAGTTGTTCACTGTTGCTTTATTAATTAGCTTATTGGACTTACCATTTGAGCACAATGGGTTAGTTTTGCATGTAGTTCCAGTAATGTCAGGGTCAAGTTGTAAAGACTCCTCCTAAGTCATCATCATGGGCCAAAAAATCACCACAGACTCTGTAGACGCATTCTCGCCTTTGTCTTACATTGGCAACGTCCTCTTACAGCACCAAAGCAGCCATTGTATTGAAACACACAGCCATTACACGCCACTCAGTGTGAGTCATAATAACGCATTGATTGATAACACACGGGCACGTCTAATTTGCGTTATTAGTATTTAACAATATGATTATGGTGATAATATGTAGACCTATTTATAGAGTAAACATTAGGCTTGTAGAAAAAAAGGATGTTACTCGAATGCATACACGCATAAATGTAATCATCATCAAACTCTTGTTGTTGTTGTTGGTTGCTATGACAACCTAACTCACTGGCAGTGAACATATGCCTCAAAATGTACTGAAGAGACCAATTTCAGGCCAATTTCAAAATTAGGCACGTTCACATAGGGTCACAGACAGGCACAGATTTATAATTATATTGTTATAATAATTATTATTATTATTGTATGACACATCCTGCTTATTTAATGTCATTTTAATGTGAATAAGTGGCACGTTGCAGCTTCAACTTCTAGCCCTACACTGAACATGGAGCAAAGGCTCCCTCCTGACCTGTGGCTGAAATAAGCATAGTATATTAGCTGTTAGCCTAGTTAACTTGCTCACAATTTTTTTTACCTCTTGGTAAGTCAAAATGGGTGAGAAAAAATTAGGCAGAACTTAGAAAAGTGAGAATCACTTTGTTTTTGTTTTGCTTGCCTTTCAGGGCTTCTGTACATAAGGGATCCAAAGTTCAGAAAGATAACTGGGGGCCAGGTCATGCAAGGTCTTAAAAACTTTAATATCAATTCTAAAATGGACAGGCAACAAGACAGGCAACAAGACACGAGACGCCAATAAGTTCTTGGAGGCAGGCTTAATATGTTGATTTAGTGGAGATCAGGAATATGGAATATGGTTGATACAACCTTCTCTATGATTTTAGAGAGAAAAGGTCATTTTGAAATGGGTGTACAATTACTGAGAGTACAAGGGTTGAAACTAGTTTTTAAAAAGACGCTAAATGCAAGCTGTATTACAGTCATTTAGCAGGTGCTTTTATCCAAAGCAACTTACAAGGGTGATAGTTAACACAATGTGGGAAACACACCCACAACCCTGAGACGGAGAGGCTCATGCTCTACCAACTGAGCTGTCCAGGTCTTAAAATAGGGATGCACCAGCAATGATTTTAATAAAAGTTCAGATAGTTCAGACAAGAAATCAGCATTAGGTTTAGTAGAGAGATAAGCAACCACACAAAGAGGTTGTACAACAGACCTTGAATATAAGCACCTCAAACACAGAAAATTCATTAATCACTGATTGGCTACATCTAATTGACTTATTAAAAACAACAGCTAGCCCTCCACCACGACCACTAGTCCTGAGAGAGCTCATAAAATCATAATCAGGGGGACACAGTTCAACCAGCTGGCTTCAGAAACAGGAAGTCTAATTTTTCTGAAGCAATAATACCATTTAAAATAAAAGTCTTATTGTTGAGTAATTTTACATTAAGAAGAGCCACCTTCACATCAACGGTCTGAGACACAGTTACAGGGGCTTGTGCAATAGGCCGAAGTTGTGTACATAGAAAAGGTCCTTTTTGTTGACAGTGAATGGTGTGACACTGACACTGACACTGACATTAATAACAACTGGAATATGGTAGACGGGGGAAGGCGAAGAGCTATAGCCGTTTCCTTACCCTATTGAGACCTAATAGACTACTAGACTACTAGACTAGAGTTTAACATGGAGTACGTAGTATGGAGATTAAAGCGCCAAATAAAATGTCGCCCCAAATTCTGTCTTTGACATTATCCTTTTCTATGCCACTTCACTATATCAACTCAGCTGACTCAAAAAAGTCTATGTACGCATGTTGTAAAGCATGCATGGAGGTACACACATTCTCATGGCACAATCTTTTTTTTATGAATTCCAATTTTTTGTGTGAAAAGTGATAGCCTAGTTTTTGTATGCATCATGCATCATTGCATCGTATACATCATTGATTATCTGGCCGCTGCAAGGAGCTCTGATTTTCGGCTGGCATAGCACTGACAGTAGGCAATGAGTGTAAACATCATTAAGCCCGTCAACAAGATGCAAAATCTAATTGAATTCCATATCTATGGATTAGTCAGCTGATATGAATATGAAAAGCAGATGGCACAGATGTATTACCGTTGTTATTACCCTTTTAATATTAAAATTTAGAACGTAACCTGCAAGTAGGTTGAATTTGAAATTTGTCAAACATATGGTCTTAATACACTGATATAATATATAATGAATTCCTAATGAAATCTTCCTCTATAAAGCTGGGAATGTTCCATACCTGCTCTTGTCTGTCAGAACCAGTTATAACTATCCATTTTTTCCAGTGTCCTTGTGAATTTATGAACGCTTACAACATTTGATCCTGAAGACACAGCAATTTTTCATGACTACTTATTTAGTCATAACACACAGGTTTTCTTTAACATGGGTAGCCTAATAAAACACTACATGCCATATAATATTTTTTTTATATAGTCACTTTTTCATAGTAAAGAGGGTTTCTGCAAACAAATAAGCTGCAATATAGTCAAAATTTAAAAAGATTAATATAAGTATCCAATACATTACAGTCATTTAGCAGACGCTTTTATCCAAAGCGACTTAGAAAGGTGATAGTTAACACTATGTGGGGATCTAACCCACGACTTGAGAGTCTCATGCTCTACCAACTGAGCTGTCCGGGCCCACACAACTTTTTATGACTGCCTTTAGATCACGCCTTTTTTTCAATACTGAGCTTTTGACCATTTGTATTTGTCATATTTGTCATTAAAATTAAATTGCACGTGGTATTTACCCATACAGCTGCGTCCATCTGTCTGTACATCAAATGTGATATGTCCGGTGATATCTCAGACACCAGTAGTGTGATTTTGATGGAACTTGGAGGGATGATACATCTTGTTACTGATTGGACCAAGGGGTGACTGAGTCGTTCATGGGGGACGACATGTTTACTTGTTGTCATATATATCCAAGCTGAATGCATGGAAATTTTGCCATTTTGAAGTGCTATTTCTCAGCTATTGAATAATGCAAGTCACTGGAGATACAAATTATTTTTAATTCTGATTAGTCCCGACACAAAATATCACTTGGAAGAAAGAAAGAGAGAGAAGGAGACAGATAGTAAGATATCACTGTCTCCAGGACTTGACACTGCTGACAGGCTCACTTCATTCTCCATTCAAATGAATGGGCCCCATCTGCATGCTCAATACACCTGACACCACAGCTACCTGCCACTGCTTTAAAATGCAACACTCCATACTTTTAATACTCCAACTTCTTTTTCTGGATGAATTTAGCAATAGATAGATAGAAAATGGATGGATTTGGAAATGGATGGATAGATCATCAATGCTATAGGCAACAATCAGGCAACTTTTTTGTGCCAAAGATTAATTGGTAGACCTGAGCGAGAACAGCATCCAATAGCCATTCTGTCAGAGTGCTGAGCCGAACACATTCAGCTCACTCTCTTAGCTGCAATACAAGTGTAAATTACTTTCTACCGAACACTTTTAAAGAGGGCAAGAAACCTAAATGTGATAGTTTCTCATGCTTCACTCATGTCTTAATGGAGAGTTATGTTTATTCTGGAAAAACACTTTTTTTTTAATTGGCGCTTCCCAGATAGCAAAGTTTCCGTGGAATTCCACAAGGAAGCTGTTTAGGCCAATTTATGTTTTATATTTTATATATTATATTTTTTACCACTGATTTAGGCAAGGCAAGTTTATTTGTATAGCACCTTTCATATACAAGTGCTTTACATGAGGCATTAAAAGTATATGGTCAAAAAAGCTAACATTCAAAAACCAAGTGGTAGTAGGAATGTGCTTGCAAAGGCCTCTGAGCTGAATGTGTCTATAGGAGGGATACCAGTGGAGCAAGTCGCAAAGACCAAATTATTGGGTGTCTGTAGCAAGTTCACTACAACCAGGGCGAAGCAGGCTGCATCCTCTGGGATCAGGTCAGCCTCTGCTGTCGGTCCCGCTGCTGTCGGTCCCGCTGCTGTCGGTCCCGCTGCTGTCGGTCCCGCTCCCTCTCTGCTCCATTGTCGACTCTCTCCAGTCCCCAGTCGACTCACCTATCGCACTCTCTCTAAAAAAGGCATATAGGCAATATCTATGCTGTTTGGAGTGACCAGAAGGTCATAACCAGATGATGTGAGACACTGTGTTTTTATGCTCCACCAAGGTAGCTTTCTCCTGCTAGAAGGGGAGACCTGAAGGCTGAGGATTTCCAACAGATTTGTCCATCCTGACAACTGGAGGGGAAATCCTGATTGGAGGCTTGGCCAGGAGCAATGGTAAAGATTATCTGGTAGTTTGGGGGGTTTACAGATTCAATCTTAAAAGACTGATCTGAGCCACCCTGATATTATCAAACATGTTTGACATTTATGACCCAACATCTGGACGGTTCCTGAACAAGTCCTAAGAGAGCCCAGTTTACAGTGAGGTGAGTGTGTTGTTTTGATTGGTGTCAGGTTGGAGATTAGAGGTTGTGATGGCAGCGACATATCAGCAGCTATCAGGATAATCTCAGTTATATGGGTAAGTGTGTAATACCCCAACCATCCCCATCCCCATCTAATCCTCTAGTGGAAGCATTTTTACATGCTTCCACTAGACATGCAATAAACCTGCTTAATTTGCACATGACCTGATATGATAATGACCATGATAATGACCTTGTGTTGAATTGTGGGTCTTATGTACTATATTGTATGCTTTTGTATGTGTGGGTTTGTATATTGTGTGTGACTTCTGACTGCAAGCCAAGCTTCCTGTTTAGGATAATAAAGTGCTGAACTGAACAGTTTTGATGTTAATCCATGCCTGGAGGTGTGGACTGACTGAGACAGCAAGAGTCTTGGTGTAGCATAAATAGAGGATAAGCAGTTTAGGGCCTCTTTTTGGTTCTATTTGTGACCAGATTGCTACGCTAGTGAAAGTTGTGGTTTTGGTTCTTTGTATTCTGAATTAGAAGATCCACCGGTTAAATTTGTGGTGTTCGTTCTTTAACTTACATCACATTTGGAGTTAACCTACATTTGTAGAGGGAGCTACTTCACCTATAGCTGTTTTTCTGATCAAGGTAAGTGGCTCATCATTACAGAATTTGTTATTTGATTCGTTATTTCGGATTCTGTTTGATGATTTTATGACTTTTTTTCAGCCCTGATTGGATACACGCCCTGGTGTGTGAGTGTGTTTTTTCATGTACACGAAGAAAGTAATACATAGTAGTAACTGTCCTTAGGTAAAAGCACGGCTGAAGAGTTTTGAGTACGCGTTTAAAGGCTTCAGCTAATCCAATGGTAGAGTTTTGGTCCATAGGTACTAAAAGCAGCTTCACCATGAGTCATTGTCTGGTTTTAGAGTAGCAAAGAGCAGAGAGTCTGTGGAGGGCTCTGGCAGAGACATATTTTGGCAGAATTTCATTAACATAATCAGGGGCAAGTTCATAGAAGGATTTATAGATAAGTAGCAGAATCTTAAAACCAAGTCTAAAACTAATTGGCAGCATGGCACTTTGAGACACGAGTGATGTGAGCTCTGTTCTATGTTCTGGTTAAAACTCTAGCAGCAACATCCTGTACAAGTTGTAATTGTTCTAAAGCCTTTTTGAACAGAGCTGAAAGCAGTGCATTACAATAGTCCAACCTACTAGTAATAAAAGCATGCACATGTTTCTCTGTATCAGGGGGAGAGAGAAAGACCTTTGCAATATTCTTCAAGTCATAGAATGCAGTTTTAGTTATGTTTCTTATGTGGTTCGAAAGTTAAATCAGAGTCAATGATAACACTCAAATTTCTTGCCTGAGAGGTAACCATAGTATTATGGTTAACGTTAGCTTCAGTTGGCGATTGCAAGATTAGCATGAATGGAAGTTAGAGGGGTTTGTTCTGTTTGCAGCGGTAACTTTGTCTGCTTTGGAGTACATACTATATCGATTTAGGGTGAGATAGCATTATCACGCAAATTAAGCACTTCAGAAACTGCTATTTTTTGCTATTGCTATTTGCTATTCTTTCTTTCATGTCCCAAACTCACTGAGTCACTCTACATGTCTATAGAAAAGAATGGCAGCAGCTGTCACTCAGGCCCTTGCTCACACACAGCAGCAAACTGAAAAATATGGCCATACAGATCTAGGTTGGCCTACGTCAAGTTGAGGTCCACCATCAACTGACAGTCTTGCAAAAGAAATGTACTTTTTGTACATTTAATTTTGTAAGCGCAGGAGGACAGCAGCTTCTAAAGGTACAAAATGAATTATTTTCATCACTTTGCACAGTGGTGCACTTCGATAAGTGTTCACCTACTGTGCAAGAGTTGGGCTTGATTCCTGTTGAAAGAAGTTTTATTTGACATCTTTCGGATTCAAGTCCATTGCTATATGTTGTGAGGTTAAGGTTAAGGTTAAACAAGCCAATTGTTTGATATTTTTATGAAACTCTAAAAATATATATAAATATATGCATGATATTTTTCCAAGTGAATCTCACTGACAACATTGTGCTGGTGAACCACTTCTGTATTTATAGAAGTAGGCTAAATTCACTTTTTCCTATTTCACTAAACTAGAAAGTAATCATATAAAGGTACCATTCCAGGGTCTGGCACTAACTAGCATTGCTAGTCTTTTTCAATTTCCAGATTTTAGGTTGAATTACAATGTTGCTATGTAAAGTTATCTTTCGAAGGACATTTTAACTCTATTTTATAGATAAATATTTCTATTCTATTTTATCAATTGCCAATGTCTAATGTTAGGGCATCATTATATAGCCTGCTTCTATCTCTAGCACAGTGAGTGCAAACAGTCTAGATATGTTTTAATAATAAAATAAAGTAAATTATAGTAACAATATAAATGTTTTTGTCTGTGTAGTATTTCCCACTAGCTAAGTGCATTAGCTAAACTAGTCCATCAATCATACACCAGAGGAAACCAGCACCAAAGCTGCAAAAATATGGATGTTTTATTGGACTTTAATATACGTAGCCCACAGGAGACAATGCGTAACCCACAAGAGACAATCCACAAATATGTACCACATTCCACAATTATTTCAAATAAGTCATACCAGGTATGGAGATGTTTCCCTTTTGTTAATTTTTTCTATTGAAATGCATCTGTCGTTTTCTATTCAATGCATCTTCTATTTAATATGATAATTTATTAATTGGTTCCGTGTAACGTTCAACTAGGTTAGCTTAGTAGTCTATTTGTAGTCTAGTAATGACAATTGCACTGAAATATATATTCTAGGGTAAGAAATGTTTCATTTTAGGGGGCATACCCCCAGTAGGTCTGTGTTTACCCTACCAGCACAATTCTCTCACCACAGCAGTGTGTCCCCCCATAGTTGAAATGAAACCCAGCTGTGTGAATAGATTCTCTACCAGGGTTAAAACAATCAATCATGTATGTAAATATATCTCTTTCCAATTTTTTCTCTTTACAGTCATTTTGTCAAGTCGGTCATTAAAATAACTTGTGAGCGATCTGAAATCAATAGGAACCACTATCCACTTGTCAGCATAGGAACCACTGTAAAGTGATGTCTACTGTAGTTAAAGTTGTTCCCTGTCAAGTCATGCACAGACACATTTATCATCAGAGTAACTCATTAACTAAGAGACATTTTTGATACAAGGATTTTTTTTATTTGATTAATTTTTCAGTGTTCAGCCTGAATAATTGCATATCCAAAGCTTTCATTACAATGTGATTTCAATAAAATTCAAATTCAAAATTACTTTCATACATACATAAGCAATTGATCATCAGTTGTCTATACATCTTGATTCTTATGATTCTTATACAAATACTTAGAGCTTCTATGGAGATTTCCAAAAACTCTTCTCACCTCCTTAAAGCTCCTATTCTTAATCCAAATATGAACATAAATAAAACAGAATATCAAAACACAGAATTGGAGACGTTTTTTTTCAGGCTCAAATTGATCAGATGGGCTGACAGACTATCAATGCAAGACATAAAATTTACATTGTAAACATTAAAGTAAATCATACATTATTTGAGCTATGTTGGGATACAAAATGGGCCATCAAAAGCATGACTATGTCATGCTTTTAACGGTCCAGGCAATTCTTTCAACAATTATGACTAACAGTATTTTCTTTCATGAAAATTCTGTTTCTTATTAGCTAGGATCCAGCACCTTGAATCATTCTTTTTTTGTTTCTACTTATATTCTCTTGTTAAAGCTGAACTTCACAACTTTGGCGAACTTTGGTGACCCGAAGTGGCACGGAAAAATAAATGTGTGATTTAGGCTGATGGGTGGATTTTTACATAAAAATCTGACCTACTGCAGCGTTAATGTCACCATTTGAATTCTACGATTAATGAGACTGGCAGCAGTTTCCTCTGAGGAGGCAATTTGGGTGTGCAGGCATTTTACACTTGCACTTTGATTGGACTCACTAACTTCTGGACTGGACACCATCAGCCTGAACCGACTCTTTGCTTCTGTTACTGGTCAGGAACAATCTTAAGCTAAGAACTGAAATCATTGGTCCAGGTGATAATAAATTCAGGAAAGCAGCCCTAAAGATATCATGAAATTCTAATGTTCACATGGTTGACAAGTGAATAAAAATGTGTGATGCAGGCTACATTGTGATTGTCTATTACGTTAATCACATTGATTTTGTCCCATTTACCAAACTCCATTCTTGCTACTCTTGCCCACCTGCTTTGCCTCAAAAAGCTGCCTATGCAGAGTGGATGTAAATGTACTTTTAAGCAAAGGCAAGTACTTCCTATTTTTCTACCCTTTGTGAGTGATAATAATGAAGAAGCTTAATTGGTAGGTGGGTGTGCAGAACAGAAATCATGTTGAAATGGCATGCAGGAAGCAGTGGCATTATATCTGAGTAGGATCCCAGTTACAGATCCATGTATTAATAATGCAAAAGGACCCCTAGGGCAGCCATCTATTAGCAGAGTTCTCCCCACACACATGTGATGTGCTCACACACACACACACACACACACACACACACACACACACACACACACACACACACACACAGGATTTCCATTCTCAATAAGCTTTATCTCTGTATGTCCAACTTTGAATGCATGCTTTCATACCACTGAAAGTTCTTTTGTTATTTTAGTATTCTTTTATTATTATTGTTATTATTATTAGATCGATTAGATTGATAACCCCAATGATGTGCTGTATACCGCTGTTGGCTAGGGTAGGTAACTGGCGAATGGTGCTATCTGAGGAATGACTGTAGATCTATGATGGTGTATCCTGATGTCTGCTATGGTGTTCATTTGATGGTGGTTGTATCTTTCGTATTTTTATCTGAATTAGGCTTCAACAAGTGTTTACCTTGGATTATGGCACAAGGGATAGTAACATCTTGTCCTGTGTATTAATGAATTAGTAGTAGTAGTATCTCCTATGTGATTTTCAAGCAGATTTATTGTTGAATAATTATATTATCTGACGTTAATAAGGGGAGAACAAATAGCAAAACGAGGTGCCAGGACACCACAGATAGGTCACCATTCCTGCAGTTTTACCACAAGATAATATTGCAAATGTTGCAATTTTTGATTAAAAAAAAAACCTGCAAATGTAATCATTTTGGTTCACAATAATTTATGCATATTAGAGGAACCCTTGAAAGCAAAAAAATTCTATATTAGAGCAGGACAGGCGTGTAAAGTACTTGAGTAATTGTACTTTGTTACTATACTTAAGTACTATTTCGGGGGATTTGTACTTTACTCAAGTATTATTCAATTTGTACACTTGTACTCTTACTCAATTACATTTTTGAAAGACTCCTTACATTTAAAATTCAGATCTTCCAAGTACAAGTAAGTCTCGCAGGTCCAACAAACTTTAGAACCTTTAAATTAGTATTATTTTTTTCATTGGTTTGTGTTTAGAGTTTTAGGAAATGGAGCATAATTTCAAGAAATGTGTCTTAGCAATCGAGAAAAACTGTAATGCAAAAAACTGTCCTCTGTTCTTTAATTTTAAAATTTTCTATCACTTGCAATAATAAAAAAGCTTACTTTTTAATACTTAAGTACATTTAAAAGTAGAAACTTTTTGACTTTTACTCAAGTGTATTTTTAGCTAGATACTTCGACTTGTAATTGAGTAAGATTTTGAACCACTACCCATACTTTAACTTAAGTATAATTTCTGGGTACACCCCTGGCGCAGGATGTCGTTAAAGGCAATTATTTTACACCCCTATTCTTTTTCACATTAGACTGAAAGGGGTTGGGATTCAGAATCCCTTATTTGGGCCGAAAAAGACAATTGTTTTGGAGTAGAGGCTAGGACTGGAAACAAATCTACTTTATCAGACTTTACTTTATCACCTTTACTTACAACATAACTGAGTTGTCCTACACCCACATCACAACAATCTTTTTCACGTCACTTTCTTTTTCTATCCCAGTTATGTAGTTAGCTATTATTTGAGCACATCTAGCTCTCTAGTGGACCTCTATAATGGCAGCAGCGTGGTTGCTGGCAGATTTGTGATGCACATGCGAAGCCGCAACATCTCGCTATGTAGCAGATAATGAGTGATCAGGATGAGAAAATATGTTCACAATGGGTGAAAATTCTCTCATCTGTGTAATGGCAATCACAAGCCTGACTTTTCTTTCATACAGAACATGCATTCAAAACAACAACACTTTCACTGACACATACACACACCATACACACATACTACAGTATGTGAACTTTAGGTTTTCATTTCTGGCATGCTGTGTGCAAGCATTTGTAAATAAGACAAAAAAGATCCATAATTCTGGTATTGAGTAAGCTTGTATGTAAAGAAAATTTAAGCATTTTAGAAATGTGTTAATTGACTGCATATTCTGTGAAAACAACATGAATTGTGTTAATGGCATGGTCCACAACAGACGGATGTTGTGCTAACTGTGTTTAGAGTTTTGAATGTGACTACAGATTGGACAGAAGGATGTTAGCGATTGTAAAAAACTGTAAGCACTTATTTGTCTCATTTTACTTACTATGTAAAGTTGAGTTGGCTCTGAGACCAAGAATGTCATTACTGGTAATGATGTTTGCATTATTATCAAGTATATGACAATAAACTTGAACTTGAACCTTCAATAGAAAAGCATTCCCCAGCTAAAGCAGTGAATACTGGTTGGAAAATGGCAGATGGTGGAAGTCTACCTCCTATTCTCATAGAGACAAAGATGTGTTTTGGGGTTGACTACGGTGGCCCTGAGTGCTCAACACACTGCAACCTAAGAAAACACATGCAAGTAGACAAAACACAAGCAAATTAAGAAAATATCTTCAACACACACAACACATTACAGACAACACAACACATTAAGACAATGCAACACAATACAGAAACACGGCTTTTACTTATTATTAGCCTGCCAATTCAAATAACCTGACGAAATACACACAATTAATTGTCATAGTTAATAGTTACTTCAGAACCCATAATAGGGGACAAGCAAGTTAAACTACCGGTAGATTTTGCTGACATGACTAATAAAATGAAGCCTATCACTTTGATTATTTTTTTTAATCAGTTAATCTAAGTAAACATAGCTGGCGATCCTTAAAGTATTTAATCCCCAATTGGAAGATACTAACACTACATAACATAGCATGTTTCACAATTAATTGTGTGTATTTCGTCAGGTTATTTGAATTGGCAGGCTAATAATAAGCAAAAGGCCAACGCTAGGTTAACAGCAGATATCTGCAATAATATCTGAATCATGCGATCACAATGTTAAAATAAACCAAAAACACTTACATTTTAGTTCATTTTCCAACACCACTGACGGATAGCCGACTTCAATATTTTCATGAGTCACAAACCGTGGCAACAACAAGGTAGCGTGTCTTCTTCTTCTTCTTCTTCTTCTTCTTCTTCTTCTTCATCTTCTTCTCTTCTTCTTCGTCTTCTTCTTCGTCTTCTTCTTCGTCTTCTTCTTCGTCTTCTTCTTGTTCTTTAGTGTTTATTGGTGGTTGGAAAACCAGCTTAGAGGTGCATTACCGCCACCAAAGGCAGCGTGTCAAGACGTGTTCATCACTTTTAAGTGTCCTATGGAAACACTTCCGTTATCGTTTGGTGTAATTGCAGCGCGTTTCTGTATTGTGTTGTGTTGTCTTAATGTGTTGTGTTGTCTTAATGTGTTGTGTTGTGTTGTCCGTATTGTGTTGTGTTATCCGTATTGTGTTGTGTTGTCTTAATGTGTTGTGTTGCCTGTAATGTGTTGTGTGTGTTGTTAAATTGATGAAGATGTTTTCTTAATTTGCTTGTGTTTTGTCTACTTGCATGTGTTTTCTTAAGTTGCAGTGTGTTGAGCTCTCAGGGCCACCGTAGTTGACCATTCTTGGCAATGTGAGGTTATCCTCTAAACCTATAGTTTTATTAAAAGGATTATGTGGATATTTAAATGGCCTTGATTTGAGGGTTTGACTGTTTAGGTTTAAACAAAATATGTAGCGCGAACTTTAACATGTCACTTGAAATCTTATTTTTACCAGTTCTCTTAAAAGTAATATTAAAGCCATGTAACTGTTAGGCAAAGGGGAAGAGGGTATAAGTGGTTCAGCTTTCCTCCCGAACAACACGTTTCATGAAGGTTTCAAAGAAATAACAAAATGTCAGATAAAACCTTCTGCTTTACACTATTTTTTAAGCATGGAGCTGCTGTATCTCATTGTCCATTTTCACTTTCCAAGCCAACAAAAAGTGTCTATCTCTACATTTGCACATAAATAATGTAGAGGGTGAAGATACTCAAAGTGTTCAGAGAGGTTGATTCTCACGGTACTGTATATGCACCTTTTCATTGTATGGCCGCTTCACATAGAGCATGGACGCCTGAAACTATTACAATTACTTAATTTAGGTGGGAGACATGCCGAGCAGAAACAATGAAGTCCCACGCAGCTTGAAATGTCACTTTCAGTTTAAAACAATTATGTAAGAAAGTTTCCTATTCAAGTGCCGCAGCCAATCTTTGCTCAAGTGGGCATATTTGCAGATATATAATCATAGAAATTATTCCCCTCACACTCAGTCACAGAATAAATTCCATTCCCTCTCACACCGGTAAATGTCATTTTATTATTTGGGGAAGTAGGCATTAAAAATACTATTTCCATCATGGAGATTTCACATGTTGTGAACCACAGGGTACACTAAATTGACAAGGCATAATTCTTCCCATTCCAGTGTTGGTGCCAGCAAAAAAATACATTTCAAAATTACAGCAATGTTTTCAATAAATGAAGAAAGTGAAGAGTGTTGTTCTCTGTTTGTTAACTTCAGCTGGAGGGCCCTCCACCTCATGTGCACTCTCCATTCATGAAAGGAATACTGTATCCCATATGGTAGCCTGCAGTGCTTTCCCACCACTTCTAGCAGACCAAGGACTCCTGCTGTATACACACCAGTTGCTTTGATGGCTGGAGATCTCTGCCGCTTTCAACTTTCTGGGTGGAAGGTTCTCCAACTCCCCAAGGGAGTTCTTCACATTTGTCTGATGAGGCGATACCTATGTGTGCTCTCTCCACTGCCCTCCTTGGCATGGGGGCTATTCACTTGGAGAATAAAAAAGACAAATTGATGACAAATCTGCCCCAGGGTTGTTATTGTTAAACCTAAGTCTTTGATGGAGTGGCAGAGTTCAACCGAGTTAACGATACCACTGTATGTGAGAGCGTAAATCCGAAAACAGAGCTTTGAAGGCTGCTGGCATTGTTTTGACATCATGATAACATCGTTTCTGAAGTTTATCCATCACTTTGTGAAGGTTGAAAGAACTCAGAGGGCGTGTGGGGCTCTGCTAACTATGGGCAGAGCATTGTTTTCACTCTGGGTTTTATTCAATCATCAATAACCTTCGACACGATTCGATTTTTCAGTATTGAATCACACAATTAAAAAGCTATCATCATTGAAATATAATAATGTAATAGCTCCTACACTTTTGTAGCTGTTACACTCTCACAACAGTAACCTTATTGAAGGACCCTGTTAACCAAACACCATTCCTCTCCTTAACTGGCAGTTTTGATACATTTTTTATAACATGACTGCAAGATGAAGGCTGAATGATAGCTTTTAAAACTAGCTCAGAATACCAATGGGATGGATTTATAATATTCAGTAGATAAAATGAAATTATAATTGTGTGTGACAGAGTGTTTTCCACTTAGAAGGGGGGCCTGCATGAGTTTGCTTTAAATCTTTCAGTGCGGGAGGAAAACCATTTTCTCAAAGAATCTTACATTTTGGAATTGGCTTTTCTCCAATATATGAAGAATGAATTTAAACTTTTGAATTATCATTGGATTAATAAAAAATGTTCCCCTCATGCTCCAAAGCTACCAAACTATAAAAACATTACCATCCCCACCTGCTACCCTTTACAACCACATACACTGTGCTGTCTTAGGATCTTGTACTCTGGGATATTCTAACTAGAGGTCAGTTTCTAGCCCTGAAAGCCCCATTTGCCTTTTTCTTTATTCTGCCTCCCCCAGGCCAGGAGGTGCCCAGCGCCCAATGTGTGGATGACCCTCCCCTGATGACAGTGGTCTGCGAGGTGGCCTGTCCTGGAGACTGTGTGGCTGGCTCCTGGTCCTCCTGGTCATCCTGCTCTCACAGCTGTACCACCAAGAACGCAGAGGGCCGTCAGAGCCGCACCCGCAATGTGTTGGCCCTCCCTGGAAATGGTAAAGCTACATTCCTCCTGACTTCTTTGATCCTCTTTCCAACTGACATTAAACTTAAACTGAGAACTTGTATCTATACAAGATAATACTATATACTTGATACTAATGATTATGATTATTATTGGTTTGAATTGTTATGTAAGGCTAAACACTAAAACTATGCTGTTTTGCAGGAAGTAAAATATTGGGGTTTTAATATAAAATAGTATTTTTTCAAATTTATTGTTAAAAAGGTGTATGTTAGGAAATGGAAAATTTGCGAACAAGGTGAAAAATAAATCCAGGTGAAAATGCACCCAAGACACATTGAAGATTCGATCACCCAAAGCCCCTCTGGAGGTGGTCAGAGACACGTTTGGCCACACTGACAATAAAGTGTGAATTTAAATCATCTCTGTGGCGGACTGGGAGGAGGGTGGGGTGAGGCTTAATTGGATCCAGGGGAGAGGTGAGTCGGTGGACTGACTCTTCCCTGGATCCGGTACCAGCTGCAGCCAGTTGAGGCTGATTGCGGCCGGGGCCTTTTTAACCTGTGTGTGGATGTGTGAGCGGGTGTGTCTCAGTGTGAGAGGCTGACAGTGTGACTGAGGAGCCGACAGGGATGGAGTGGATCCGGTCGGCTGTCTATGGCG
>CABFOQ010053325.1:0-19695 GCA_900660455.1 Gephyroberyx darwinii
ATCGTGATGACGTAAGCGTGCTCGGGCCCGAAACGTTAAGTGCAATGTGAGCGCAGGCCAGCGGGGGAGTGGGGAGGGGGGACAATCGTGCTCCGGCACGGTTCAAGCCAACCGGGCCTATTGTGAGTATGCCCTTAGTGTCTGGTGGGATTGAAAGCAGTGAAGAGATTCAGCCACAGCTTTCTCTGGAAGGAGCATTCACCTCTTAAGTGAGGATTTGTCACTTCTGGTGTGGAGATTTCTCGCCAGAGAACATATTGACGTCAGTATTTCATTTGAGCAACTAGGGTGAATCTAGAGCATCTCAATTAGGGGTGATGGGACTCTCTGTTGCAGCCCCACTTTATGATTTAAGCTGATAGGTTGGCTGGATTTTTATATACAAATCATCTTTAAACTAATAACCATGGAACACACAAAATGAGAAATGTGTAAGATTAACTGTCCTGAAACAAGTTACATTATCATGAACCGAGCAAAATGTATTCAAAGTGGTGCAACAGCATAATTTGACTTAAAATGTAATGCCGTTAGCTTGATGGTACTGAACACAGGAGGGGTGTCTATCTGCTAATGATTGATACGTTGAGAGAATGAATGAGCTTCTGTCAGCTCAGGATGTTCCCGGTTTGACAGGATAATATCTGTTGTTTTTCTTTGACAGTACAAGGCCAGGATAGATGAGAACCGAGCAGACGTACTGGTCCTGAGGATTCCTGTAGACGACAAGGACGAAGAAAAGACCAAAAACTGGAACACCAATTTTGTGATCACCGAGGGCAACGAGAACGGCAACTTCAGGATCGACACTGACCCTACAACCAACGAGGGGCTGCTTTATGTGGTCAAGGTGAAACACAAAAACAAAATTCACAATCACTTTTATTTGCCACATACTAAAGAAAATTGTCTTGGAGTGATTGGTACAAAGACATAAGGTATAAATGCTGAACAGGACCTCGGATGTAGTACAAAAGAGACAAGACGTGCGTTTCAATGGAAGACTGTGCTCACTCAAGATTGTGCTGGCACAATAATAGAGCCCTAAGTATGTCAACATTAAGTATCTTTAGGCTGGCTTTACACGGTGAAACTTTCACGCAACTAGTTGCAGGTTGCAAATTGCATGAAACATAATTTCCATGCAACTTGACAGTTACACGAAGCAATTGAAAGATAATCAAAGTCTCAGGCAACACTTGACAACAACTTGATTTAATAGTTTATTTCACTTCCAAGTAGAGCAGCAAGTTCATCCAGGACCGCATCTCTGTCTACCCTTCTGTGATAGTTTTCATCCTTTGGGTCCCAAAAGAATCTCCGCTCTGTGTAAAATTAAGCGGGTGCCAAGAGAGGAGGAGTTAATAACTTAATGTTATATAGATCGCGATAACAGCAGCAGATTTTCAGAAGATTAGCTAAGAAAACAGACAACAAACGTTAGCAAAATGATTCACCAGCCGTCATGTTAACGTTATCTAAGCTAGCAGTTAACTAACGTTAGTTTTGCAACTGTTGCGGTTGAGTTTCAGACAAGGTTCAAGTGCGTTGCAGAGGGCTTTACACCATGCAACTCAATTACAACTTAGTTTCACCTAAGTTTCAAGCAGCTAAAGTTGCGTGAAAGTTTCACCGTGTAAAGCTAGCCTTAGAGTTCAGTCAAGCAAATCACCTATTGATTGTGAAAAAATGTATTGAGAATAAATGCACCTATAGACACACACACACACACACACACAAACAAAAGTTAAAGGTTGTCAATTTTTTCAATATTTTTGTTCAGCCTATGACAACACATAAACAACAAACATAAGAAATGTACAGCTTGTATGTGCTTTAAGAAGCCTAACTGATTTGTTTTTCAGTAATTTGTGGTACACTTTGTGGTTGGGTACTTTAGGGTAGTTTGTAATTGTTTGGGGTAGTTTTCGGTACTTTGGGGTACTTTGTAGTACATTTTGAGGTAGTTTGTGGTACATTTTGTGGTAGTTTAGGTTACTTTGTAGTGGTGGGGTGGTTTGTGCTTGTTTGGCGTACTTTATGGTAAATATTTGGGTAGTTTGTGGTACTTTGTGGTACTTTGTAGTAGTCTGGGGTACATTTTGGGGTAGTTTGGGGTACTTTGTGGGTGTTTGGGGTAGTTTGGTGCTTTTGTGGTATGATCTGGAGTAAATTGTGCTAGTTTGGGGTGGTTTGGTCAATTGTAGGACCGCTGTTGGCTGCTGATCTTCATGTGCACATGTCAGTTAAAATAACATATCTAATACCACAATATATACAATATACTTAAGTTTCAGGCCACAGATACTCAGTAAAATCAGATGTAGGCAGGTCTCATTCCAGTGTGTGTGCGTGTGTGTTATTGTGTTCAAAAGGGTATGTTTTAATTGCTTTTTGGGTTTAACCGTTTGAGTTTACCTCAGCCCTGAGGAGAGCAGCATTCCCTGCAAACTCAGAGGTATGTAGAGTTCTGCAGTTAAGTAACTGACAAAATCTTGATCATACTTGATCGGCATGATGCCAAAAACACCAAGGCCCACGCTGAAAATAACCCGAATTAAGTATAAGTAAGATTAAGTAAGATTTCCGTTGCTTTATAGCACAAAGTGACCACAATATATCTGCAAGGGTTGTTGATCAGTAGCAATGACTCAATGATTACTGGGCCAGCTGCTGAGATTTCTGGTTTTCAAACCTCACTTTTCAGCCTGTACTAGTAAAAGCTCCCCACCCATTGGAGTTTCAGGATACTCCCCATCTGGTTGAGCTGCAAACCTGGAATTATCACAACTTCACCTAACAGGCTGGCATTAATTTCATGCCCCAACCTTCTGAGGCACCACAGCTGCTGGAACCTTATTTTTTTCTTTAGGACGTTTCTTCCAGATCTTCATTTTCTGGCTTAAAACAATCTGGCACTCAGAGACCATAAGTCCCAGAGCAACCACATTTGGTGGATCGGTTTCAAATCACCCCCACTACCAAAAAAAGAAGTACACACTGATTGGCTCCATGGTAGCGCTATAACAAGCAACTTTACATTTTAGCCAATAACTCCTGAACTGTATGGTGTAGAATCAACACTTTTCCTCAGATTCCTTGTCTCAAGACAAATCCATTGCACATACAGCTTTGGTTGGTTGCTAGAGCAACCAAACTTTACAGACATGTTTGGGATGGGCACCAAAGTATGTTAGACTACATTTGGTCATGCATCTATAGTGCCACCACCACCAACCTTGCAATAGGACTTACTTTTTAAATTTCTCTGAGTAACCCCTGGATGCAGGCTGCAGGAAGGGGCGAGGCTACATAAATGGGCGGAATTACATGTGCAGCCTCACCCTCTGATGTTTGATTGATCAGCCACCGTTGTGTCAAGAGCATTTTTTGTTCTTCTTCTTTTAAATTTAGTTTAGACGCCTCAACGGTGATTACTGCCATCCAGTGGATAATATAAGTTTGACAGTTTCACATTGAGTCTGTGTGATGAAAATGTGACTTTTGATTATGTCAATTATAGGTCACTGCCGCACAAGGAGAGGTGGGGGGGTTGTTTTGTCGATGTTGTTGCAATTCCTACTGGTTGTGGATTGAGGTTGATAGAGGTCATAGATTCCTTAATGCCCATTTAAACCAGATATAAATAATGAGGTATGAAGTAGAAATTGTGCCCTATGTACCCTTACACTCACCTAGGGCACTGTCACTGTCAACATAGTTGGCCCCCCATTCATTGTCAATGTAGCAGCCCCAAGATTTGTCTCTTGATGACATCAGCTGGAGAAACAAATAGTTTGACTGATGGATGGAGCATAGGGATCTTTGCCAATCAACACCACAGAATAAACCACACAGTGTCACAGATGGAGGCAGTGATACAGATAACTAGCTGCTGACTGGGTTTTCTCTCTGCTATAATAGAGAGAACTGAGAGTCAGCTCCTCTGAGAGCTGAGTGTGAATGCTGCCGTGGCAGGATTTTGCATGCGTGTGTGTGAAGATATGCCACTGATGTGATAAGGTATGTGTGTTGTTGTTGTTAGCAGTTCTGAAGGAATTGTGTTAGGTGGGTGTTAATTGTGTCAGAAGATGACACCCATATTATCACACCAACACTTGGTTCTCACATTGGAGTCTAGGAAACCTCCAATGAAGTTTATTAAAGTGTTATTCAGCCCAGCATTCCACTTTACAATTGTAGCAAGTCTTCAGTCTTTACAAAAAGGACATTGGAGAGGGTCTTCTGGTCCTTGTCCGTTTTATTTCGGCACCAAAAGACAGACAAACCAAACTATGAACTCAAAATATGAATCACTGGTGCAATAATCAATGTGCCCCTTTTGGGGATGAGGCCAAGGGATAATGTGTAATCATAGAAACATCTGTAGCATCCATGGGGTAAACTGTAGCAGAACTGTACCCATAAACACATTTTAAATGATAGTGTCCTCCTAGTGAAGAAAATAAAAACTAATGAACAAGTATCAAATTTAAAAGCAACTTGGGCAGAATTTTAGTCCCTGGATTCAGGAACTCCCCTTTTGTTCAGCTTCCTTTGTGTTAGTTCAACAACAAATTAGCCAGCAAGTTAGCTGTAGAGGTAGTGAGTAAAACAAAACGATGGAAAACTTTGAAGATCTTGGATCTTGCAATACAGCAATGTATGTTCCACCAACAAAACATTTCCCCCCAAAACTATTTTGGAAGGGCACAGTTGCTGCGTCTTGAGTTAAGCCCCGCCCTGGACAACTGTGATTGGTTTTCAGAAATACAAACGCATGAGTGATGCAACAGGAGCCACTGTTTGCTTTCATTTGCTCCAACAGCATCAGGAATTTGTGAGCAATTGCCTTGCATTCCTATCTCCAGAAAATGGCAAGCATTCCTCAACCAGACGTGCCCAGAGGGCCTCATACAGCTCTCTGATGATGCCCACCACGGTTGGGAATCCCACTTTGTAGCTGAAGGCAATTGTCTTGAATCTTGTATGAATCTCCAATTGTCAGAAATCTGTGATTCAAAAGGGGGGTACAGCTATTGCACAAGAGCAATAGCCTACATTTACAGGACAGGTTTTGCAGGCCAACAGTTAGAGCAACGGATCAGACTTGGGTCAACTAGTAGGCCAAACTGCAGTTATTTTTTGACAGTTTCACACTGCCTGGAGTGCCAGATGGGTGGGTTCTATCTTTTGAGAATTAAAGGAAAACTATTTTGATGGCTAACATCTTGACATTATGGTTTGCTTTGCCATAAGCCTTTTATAGTAGCCTACCCTGATGAGCAGTCAAGCACTGAGTAGTCCACCAAGTAGATCCTCTGGTGGAGTTTGAGGTGGAGAGTCTTGTCGAAATGTAGCACAGCTGTTAACGATACCAGATATGCTAACTATGGAAGCTGCAGTGGGGCCGCTGCAGATAGCCCGGCTAGCTTAGCAGTATGGTAAGGTCAGGAGAATCGTTGATCGAGGTGCTTGATGTAGATGCAGTCACCCGACATTCTGAATGTGATGATAGTTAGTTTGGTCAATTACATCATTATGGGGGACATAAAATCCATTAAAGGTGTAAACGCCAAACATGCTTGGAGTGAATGTGCCCTCATAACTTTTGTTAATCTCCCTTTCATTTCTCTGTGGTTTTCTCCAGCCTCTGGACTATGAGAAGGGCAGGGTGGTGTTGCTGAGGGTATCTGCTCAGAACGAGGCTCCCCTGGTGGGCTCAGTGGGCTCTTGGCTCTCCATCCCAGTGGAGCTCAGTGTGGGCGATGTGGATGAAGGTCCAGAGTTCAACCCCCTCAACAAGCTGATCAGGGTGAAAGAGAACATGCCCAATGGAAGTGTACTGGGCATTTATACAGCCCAGGACCCAGAGACCAAAAGCAGCAAGGGCATCAAGTATGACACACACACAAACACACACACACAAATTGTGACTGAAAAAAAACCCTGTAAGTCTAAACATCTCCCTTGGCCAGGGAGGTTTCTGAGTCTCTAGTGTCTAGCTGACTATTCTTCATTTCTATTTTATTGAATCTGTCTCACCTAGCTGATCCCAAGTGCCATCTTTATCATCCTCACACACAAACACAATAGAAAAGAGTTTGAGATGGCTGTGTGAACTCGACGTGACCCAGCAAATACTTTCTCAAGTATTTGTCGTGTCCGGATCAGGTTCGAATTTCAGGTTCGGGTTTCAAATGTTTTCTTTTCTACTTTTATTTACCTTTAACAGATATTTTTTTGGCCTGGCACGCCAGGGCCACCTGCGTTGTTAGGTGACCGTAGAACTGCAGTCATCAACACGAAAAATTGTCAGGTTCCGGTTGAGAACCCAAATGCAGATCAGACCAGGGAAGCAAGTAAGGTGGAAAATAAAGTGTTTATTGATGACGGATCCGGAGGGGAGGTAGTGAGCAACCAGGCGGGCTTGACGGCGGATGGGCAGGTGAGCGGCGGAAGATCCTGGAGACAGGGAAACAGGTTAAGGACTAGGCAGGCAGGCAAACGATCTACTTGGCTAGGCAGGCTGAACTTCAACGCTGGAACAAACCATGACATGGCACAACGATCCAGCGAAGACTGGTTGTTTGGGCAGGGTTCTTGTAGGGGAGGTGTGATTAGTTGATGATCGGCAGGTGCGCTGATTGCCAAGGGAGACCCGGTGTGCAGAGAGAGGGAGAGCGAGAGAGGGGGAATGAATAGACAGACAAAGACCAAAACACACCAGGCACACGTCACACATACTAAAGGCTGAAAAAATAAACAAAACTCACTCACACCACTCACAGAGGCAGGGTCGTGACAAAAATGGATGCCGATGAGGTGAAGAAGCGTCTCGATTCAGGCAAGTGCAACAGCAAGGAAAGTCAGATGTTTGGAAAAACTTTGACATTGTGCACAATGAAAAGAATTAATGCACAATGAAAAGAACCTACAAGGTTTGTCCAGTGCAAATTTTTCTTCTAAAAGGACAGGGAACTCGGTGCTGCAAGGACACACATTAAATTCGGCCCTGTCGCACTGACTCAAGTGGGCAACCAAGAAGACCGTCCCTCTCAGAGTGAAACAAGCTGTCACTGAAAAACGTGTCACTTTTTGTTGCAAGGATCTAAGGCCATGTAATATTGTAAATGGTAAGGGCTTCGAAGAACTCGCGCAATAACTCATAAACGCATTAACGATTAAATTTGATTTTGATTACCAATTGATAATGACGGCGGTCATTATCACAACACATTGGTGGTGGTCAAGTTGTCAACTGTCAATTTGACTGTGTCCACTTAGGTCAGACTGCTGTGCTTCATCAGAGGAAACCTTTACTCTGAAGCACTGAACATTCACATACATCATGTGACATCACCTGTTGTGAAAATGTTGGAAAAGAATCCAATATGCCTTATTATTATTATTTTCATTTATTGTTTCATAATGTGTGTGGGTGTGTAGGTATTACAGAGTGTTGGACCCTGGCTCCTGGGTCAGTGTGGCTGAGGCTACAGGAGAGCTGAAAGTTACCAACACCATCGACTTTGAGTCTCCTCTGGTCACCAATGCCATGTACAACATCACCATCAAGGCTGTAGACTCCAGTAAGTTTTCGCAACATCCAGTTTGCTTGCGCCAGGGTGAAACTGACACTTTCTGTGACCTTTTAATAATAACAATGGTTCGTTTAAAATTCATAAATAAAGTTATTTTGGATGTGGGCATTTGACTGACAAGTTAAACACAACAACGATTCCAAGTTGAAGAAACGAGATGTCATCCTGTTCTTTCAGTTCTTCTAATAATATGTGAATGTGGCATTATAGTGTAGCTTGCTGCCTGAAACAGCGAGGGTTAGCTTAGCTTGTTGTTAGCTTAGCATAAACACAAGTTTGGTTGTTTATTCTGTTTACATAGTTTTGACTACTATATACAGCCAATAATGCGATAATATAGTCTTATCCTTGATGGTTAGCAGTCTTTTTTTATCGGATGGTTTCTTAGCAGAGTTTGCTAGCTTTTGCTAGCATTGAGAAATCAGAGGTAGAGCAGTATTTATTTCAGAATATGTGGCCATATTTGATTCACGTCATACTAGGGGTGGGACTCACAACGCAGAAGATGTCTTTGGACAAAACAAATTGAAATACAACATCAGTGTGGCCAAGTCCGGACAACAATCTACAAAAAAAATAAAGTACAATCAATAATGAATTAAATTCATTCTATTATTATATCTTCTACTGTTCTCATTGAAGTGTCTCACAAATGAATCATGCTCCATCTGCCTTTTAAAGTTGAATATTGCTTTATAATTCATTTTTATCCAGTCCTTGCAAATGGATGATAGCACACATAGGTTTGCAATGCAAAAGGCTAAATATCTATTGATATTTATTAAATTTGACATTTAGCTTCTCAGCCATGTCTGAAGTCATGTCACTTACCTTTTGGTAGTTGATTCATGAAAACAAAATTCCAAAGACTGGAAATCACATCAGTATATATAGTATGTGTCCAGAATTGGCAACAGTGCTGCTACACTAAAATTATCCTTTTATAACATCAAGAGAAGACTTTTAGGAGCAGAATGACCTAGGCACCAGTGGACACAAGTATTTTTGTTTCAGATATGGCTTCCAAATACATATTTGCTCTCCATTATAATGATAAAAGAACTACAAGATCATATTTGGACTCACTCAGGCTATGTCTAATTTCATCAAGTTTGCTGCTCATGAACTCCTTCTGGGGTATGAGCTCTGGCTGCAAAGTGAAAATGTTTTTATTCATTTTTGGAAGAAAAACAAAAGACCGACTGGAAAAAACATCATCAAAGAATAATGATAGTCTAGCATTCGGTGTAAAGCTGGCCCATTTCCCTGCTAGATAGTTTGTTTTGTGCTTTTATTTATTCAGCAGTAACTGCAGTTGAATTGGTGAGCAGCTACATGAATGTATATGTTGCTCCTACTGTAAGTACAGTAGGTATAGAAGCGGCAGATAGCACCTTTTAAGCTGGGGTGTGCCTTATCAATAATGCCTTATCAGTAATGCACTACATGTTGACTATTGTCAAGGTGTGTCAGGTAGTAAATCTCCTCTCCATTTCTTAGTGTGTGGGTGTTCTTTTGTATGTCAGGAATAGTGTAGGAAAATCTCTCTGGCTGTCTGTCTCACTTTGTCCCCGAGCAAACCCAGTGATAAATATTTTATCTTCATGTGAAAGTGCAGAAAATGTGCAGGGGGAGCATTCCTGTGGCGGCCCGATGCATCATCAATTTCAACTGTCAAAAATCGAATGTGCAGTTGAGAAACTTGTTTTCTCTTGTTTTCTTGCAGCAATGTAACACCAGTGAACACCTCCTGGGTGTCTTCTCCGACTCTTGACCGATTACCAATATTTTGGGATTGAGGAAAACATATTGATGCATACTTGTGTGGAATCTGATCAAAATGCCTCATTAGAAATAGTTCAGATGACAGGATTTCCATAGACAACCAGTGTAGAAATGATCAATTCTACAATAAATATGTAATCAATCACATATCATATATCAGAGGTGGGCGACACTGACTGGACTAACCCATTTTTAATAAAATAATAATCTTTAATAACATTATTGGCCTACTAATTTATCAAAACTCCAGATAGAGGAAGCACGTATACAGAAAAATGACAATGTGCAAGATGCATGTACTTTGCTGCCTGTATCCATTATCATCAAGATTATCATTTTCATAGAAGGAGGTAGCATACATATAGAAATGTACATGTATAGTGAATGACATTGTCTTCATCCTTGGTCAGTTTTCAGCAGGTAATCACTAATGAGTAATCCAGTACATTTTGAAAGTCACCTTGCCGCCTGTTGTCTCCAAGGTTCCAAGTCAGGTATCGGCACGTTGACGCTGCTGATCGAGGATGAGAACGACAACGTGCCAGTGGTGCCGGACGGAGAGCTGGTCCTGTGTGAGGAGGAGGAGGGGAAGATGGGATCTGTTACTTTGCACGCAGAGGACGCTGATCTCTCACCATACTCCGCACCCTTTCACTTCCAGGTGGCTGATGAGAAATGGAGGTTAAGAGACGCCAAGAGTGAGTACATTGCCGCATAGGGCAGATGGATATCGGCCGTTATCACAAAGATATTATTTGCATAAAGGAAACTTTTAACTAAGAGCACGTGAAATTAACATCTTCATGATTGGCAAGTGAACTGAGATCTTTACCAGGCAATTTCTTTAATTTACTCTGTAATCACTTTTTTAATATACTTTTTTCCAACTTGTAGATATAGCCACCAAATTCGACCACCACATTCCACCATATTCCACCAAATTCCACCATTTAACTTATTGAAACTTGCAGACACCCTGTTTCCAATAACACTTTTCACGCATGTTTGGACATCCCAACCAGATAAATTTATATTGCATGCCATTGAGTGCTATCAGTGAATCTTTATTATCTGAAATATATACACAGTAGGGGAGACCGGGCACTGTGGGACAGGGGCACTTTGGAACAGACTGAAAATAGAACGTTTCCATTGAACATGGTGCCATGAAATCTAAACTAGGACTACCTCTTATCAGGTCTGTGAATGATTCACAGCATGATGAAAACATTCTATTTTTAGTCTGTCCCAAAATGCCCCTGTCCCACAGTGCCCCGGTCTCCCCTATTTGGGGTTCTTTTGCTTGACATACCACCGAGCCAATGGGAAATCTGTGTGGGCGGGATCGGAAAGCAGCGATTGAAGTCTTAAAGGCATAGGGGAGGTGAGGTTCATCCTCTAAGCACTCTAATCTCAGATGAGGTTGTCCTGAGGGAGGCGGTGGAAATGGCAGCGCCGCTGAGGTCCTGCATATCAGACCGAGCTGGGACGGAGCCAACCTCTGAGGACCAAATGTCACCACAAATGTCAGGACCAACAGAGAAAATGTCACCCTCCAATGTTTAGTGGCACTTTTAATCCATCTGTGGAATTAGTTCCTCTGACCACAGGCCAGCACACACTGCACTGGCCACACATACTCGGCACCGGGATCTTGTCTTGCATCCAGATGTATTACTTCTGTATCTTTTTCGTCAAATTATCTCCCTGCACTGGAAGATAATTTGCTGGTTTCAATAAATGTAACCTTTTGTCAGGATAGTGTAATTTTTTCAAGACATTTGCTTGAAACATGGGACAATTGTCTTAAAACAAGTTTCTTGTTGCATGACTTAATTCCTTTTTTCGTAATGAAAGGTGTTATTTTACATGAAACACATGAAATTCATTGAAATTAGCAAAATGATCTGTTAGTGAAGTGAGATAATTTGACTAAAAATATTTTCAGCTTGATACATCTGGATACAAGTTGAAATCCTTTGCCAAGCTTGTCATTTTGTATGGCTTTTTGTGAGGTCAAATGAGACAAAAACCTGCAATTGCAAAGATTTTTAACAAATACATTGCTAATAATTACAGTTCTCAACAACCCAAGCCAGACCCAAACCTGAGCAACCAAGTGGATGAATTAAGTCTGACTTGATCAGAGCCCATCGGGTCCACATTTCAGCTGTAAGTCTTTTTCCTCCTTGTCTTCAGACACATCAGTGGTGTTGGAGCAGGCAGTACATATGCGCCGGGGGGGTTACGGCGTGCCCATACGCATTACTGATCTGCAGGATGAAGGTGGTGTCCAGGTGGTAACAGTGCGAGTATGCCGATGCCTCGGGGGAGAATGTGTTTCTGAACGCAGCTCAGTCAGCATGGGGGTCTGGGGCGTCCTGGCCATGCTGCTGGCCCTCGCCCTGCTGCTGCTGCTTTGTGAGTCTGACAGGATCAACACACACAGTTTACACACATGGCTCATACCATTGTCACAATGAAAATAGTCTGCTGCCAGTTGCTGGTGGATGCAGAATTATGTTTAATTTTAAGCTACAATATGCAACTTTTGGACAACAACAAATAAATAGGATATATTATACATTTTCAATCTGTCTGTCTGTGGCTATCAAGGTGAGGCTAGCCGCCACAGAGCAGGGAAGTCAGAGCAGCAACAAGAATGAAGGAAAGCAGTAAGAAAACAAGGTACAGCAAAGCTAAACATGCAGCAGACAATGTTCAACGTGTTCAAAAACACATTGAACATCAGCGCTGCTTTTTTTATTGCAGCTTGGCTGAGTTCGCTGAGTTCGCCGTCTGATTCTTCAATGCCTGTGGCGGCTTTTACGGATAGTTTGCTACGGCTAGTTACCTCAGCCTCCGGCTAAATGCTATTTCAAGGTAGACAGATCACTTTTTTGTCGCCCCATCACGCAACATTGAACCCCTCAAGACTTCAGTTTCATGTTTGTCAACTGTGAGTGTCTTGGCAAATGAAAATATAACAATAAAAGATATAATCAGATAACCAATTAGAGCTCAGTACTAGAACTTAAAAACTTGTAGCTAATATTTCATTCCATAAATTTGTAAGTCCCAACAACACCATTTCAATTTTAAAGGTGCATTATGTAATCTGTGACTTTTATCGACCTCTATTGGTGACCAGTGGGAATTACAACAACTAAGTCTGTGGCACAGCTTACAGTGGCCTGTAAGTGACATAAAAAAGAATAATACAAAAGCGAGTTAGCTAATCCAAGCAGAGATCCAGCAGAAACATCTAGTGAAGCGATGATATGTGACCGTGCAAAATACTGTACAGTAATAAAATGTAAAAATATGAAACAGTCATCAACTGGCCACACTTTTAGACCAGCCATAGCAGCTCACCCCTTCTCTCTGTTGTGTAGGTATATTCTTTGTGTTTGCTTGCACGACTAAAGGAGATAAGATGTACATAGACGAGTCCAGTGGAGGCATGCTGCTCAAGTCCAACACAGAGGCACCGGGGGAGGAAGTGGTGAGATCACCTTACCGGTGTCCCTTTACACTGTACATCATTTATGACTAGCTGTAAAGTGACACGCTCATTGTGGACATTCACATGTACACCAACTCATTTATCACAGTGCGTGGTTTTTGAGGAAAACTATATTAATTCATAATCTACGTGCAACATTTTTATATTTGTGAGAAGCCTATAAGCCTACAAACCTACATTTTTAAAGAGTATGTTGATGAATGCCACATCCTCTTGATGTGTTAAAGAGCAAAAATGTGTTAATGTTTATAAATATATATATATATGTATTTAAATATATAAATAAAAAATTGAAAGAGTAATACCTACAAAACTTTTAGAATGAAATCATGATGATTCTGAAGCCATTCCCAACAAAATGAATGAAACAACTTCCAACTGTTCCAAATGCGTAGCAGGGAACTTTCCATGCCAAGCTAACATGTCCGTGACAATCTCTTTTTGAACTCCTTATTTGGTGATAAACCCAACAGCATTAACCGTGGTGAAAATCACCACAAATCAAGCCATGTTGAAGAGTTTAGTCAGAGCCAGCTAGTGTACACTGTCAACCAGCCGAAAAATCATGCAACCATTTTGGTAAGCTCGTTGCAGTGAAGTGAGGCCATTTCATGGGAAATGTAGTTCTGTAACTGCACCCAAACCTTTCCCTCAAAAGTTCCAAAAAACGATCATCTTTAGCTTTATCATCATGTATTTGAGTTTTTCAGTGTTTCAGAATTTTCTCAACCCATTGTTTTGTTTTTTAACCTCGTCCAGGAAAAGTTGACTGTGCTCCAGGCTCTTTTGCGTCACATTCATACAATTCCACACATTCATACTGGGAACTGCTCAGTACAACCACAGTCTTCTTACTGGAGGCTAATGAGCAGCTCCACTGGAACAGTCTACGCCTTGTCTATGCCTTGCTCAAAGGCACCTTGACATCCACATTTTCCCCATCCAGTCCTGGGATTGGAACTGAAATCTTCTGGTTACAAGCCTGTATAATCCATCTGCCCTCTAATTGAAAATAAAAATTGGAGTCACAAGGTTTTCAGATGACAACAGCAATCTGGAATATTCTGTTTTATTGTGTATACAGGTACAGCTATGAAGCTGCATATAATCAGCTCACCCTGAATAAAAGCTAGCATTGTAAGCACCAATTTGCTCTTTACCTCCTAGAAATCAGCCAATCTGCTGATGGTTCCCAACAGTGGCGATGTGGACGCATTAGATGGCTCCATGAAGGGAACGGGGCTTCGAGACCAGAAGGGCGACACGTCACCAGTTGGCCCAGCTGGCCCACTTGGCCTGCAGAACATGACCCAGAAGAGCATGTATCAATCCAGTAGGAGGGACTTCATGATGGCTCAGGGACAGAGCAGCTTCTACTCCACCGGGCATTATGGGGATGCCAACTACCATGACTCACTGCTTTATAAGCAGAGTCACCTCTCTGCGCTGCATACCTGGAATACCAACGGACTCTATCTGGACCAGGTAATCACCTGCGCCCCATTTTTCTAAACATGATTTCTGATAGGATTTCAGTAATCGGATTGAATTAAATTTTCAAAACTGATAAATGAGGCTTGGATTGGGTAATAATTTAATCATTCTTAATTACTGTTTCTACATTTTTCAAAACCCTGAAACAGAGATTAAGATTGTTTTGATGCCAATAGTCATGACAATCTTGATCCCAGTGGAAGGGTGGATACAGGGTGGATTCAGAGAAGTGAAGGAACCAAGAAATTGTGATCTAACCAACTAACTATACATCTTTAATATAGATTACAAATAGTAGTTTACTTTACATACTTCATTTCACATTTTAGTAAATTAATCATATCAACTGCTGGACTAGATGTGCTTGTGAACTTTTATTTTTAAGGAGCCTTGAATTAATGAAAACAGTTTGCTGAAAATTTGTGTTTTGAATTATTTTGCCATCCAGTGAGAATTTTGTCTTTGAGTTACTAAAAGTAACACACAAACTGTCTATTACACTTTTTAATCTAGTTCACTCAAGGCATTTTGGCCTAACAACATGTTGTGCCGTTGTTTGTCCAACAGATGGAGAAATTGAGGTCTAGTTAAAGACTGCAAAACTGGATTGTCTAATTCTGATCTGGTGGTGTCTGTATCAGAATACTACCTGATCAACTGACTCAAAATCAGCAAGATCTGTCTGATCTGGATTACAAAACAGGGAATTAGGAAATCTGTATCGTTCTGATCCTGACTTAAAGTTTTGAAAAACTGGACCCAGTCCACAGGAAGCTTTGTCCTTGGTGTCTTTGGTGTACAGGTAAAATGACCAAAAATGCTAAGTCAACTCATTTTGTGTTCACTACACATACATAGAGGCTGGAGGAGCTTGGCTCAAACAGACAAAGAAAGACAACGTGGGAAAAATGGGAAGAATGAAATTAAATAAATGAAATGACTAATGAAAAATAAGCATGACCTAAAGCCTTAGTTAGGGATACTGTAAAAATACTAAAATGTACTATAAGTTAAAGAAAAAATAGTATTGAAAAAGTAATAGTAGTGGTAGTGAAATATCAGTGAAATACCCCTGAGTTTGGATTACACAAATGTAACATTTTTGAAGATGGAAATATCACCTGTTTTTGAACTATTAATTTGAAGTAACAAATTTCTATCCAAACTAGAAGCCCTGGTATTATTTTTATTATCAGATGTGGGAATATGACCAATCACCAATATCCTTTCCTCCGTCTTTCTCCCGCAGAAGTTGGAGTATTTCGGCAGTAAATTGGACGAGCGCTACGCCGACGACATCCTCCTTACTTTCGGTTATGAGGGCGATGGCTCGGTGGCCGGATCCGTGGGCTGCAGCAGTGACCTGGGTGACCAAGACAACCTAGACTTCCTGGACTCCCTGGGGTCAAAGTTCAAGACGCTAGCCAACATCTGCATGGACAGAGAACAGGACTGAGGTGATGAAAGGAATGGACGAATGACCGAACTCGATGAGACCCTGAGTTGAGGACGGATTCAGACGTGAACAAATTGGAGGAGAGTCAAAACCCTGCTCTTTTACCCTAAAACACCATGGCATCCTATAATGTAACGTGTGCTTTCTTGTTTTCTTTGGTATAAAAAAAAAATATGTTCACTATCAACATCATTTAAAACTGGGCAGGAAATCCATGATAAACAGTTGCCTTTGTGGCAACTTTAAAGGAGGGTTCCAATCATTCTGTAAATGGTTATAGGTGAGGGAGTGCTCCTTTTTTAGTCCTGAGCACCTGAATAAATGAATGAATGAATTAAATAAATGAATAAATATGCCCCTGCCCCCCAAAATATCTGTGTATAGTCCTAAGTAGGCTAACGCTGCTCAACCAGTGACTTCATTTACACAGTAGAAGAGGATGCCACAGTTTCCTCTGGTCTGAACCATAGCAACCATATGATGTCACAATCCCTTCTGCCACACTCCAGGGAGAACATTTACAGAAGTCCAAGAATGGTGTCCTACCCTACTGATGCTCACCATTTGTAAGAGTGGGCGTATCATTGGGGTTGTCAGTTGGGCACCTTCCTTCACCAATGTTTCGTTGAGTTGGGCCCACAACAACCTTTGTTGCGTTTCCTGTTGTTCGTACCAGTTAAGAACACATGAAGAAACAGCTGAATATGAGCATCAGTCCCATCAGTTTGCCCTCAGTAAGCTTTCCAACCATGGGGAACTGCTGGCTATCAGATGTCAACACCCGTCTCCTTATATCCATAAATCCTTGCATTTTGGGGTCGTTACCTGTAGTTGGTTTGGTTTACGAATTTGGAAGAGGACTGGGGCCTGCATTTTCTGGCGTCCTGGTTGGCTATTTGGTGCTACCCGAATGGCACTGTTATCACCTGGCCAAACTAACCAAACTAAAGGAGTAAACGCCGCTCAAAACATGCATGGTGTGAACGTGCCCTTATTGTGACCCACATGTGAGGTTACAAAAAAAAAGAGAATCCTGGTCTTACAAGGAAAATTGTTAAAATTAAAATTCAGATTTTCTATGTGCAAATACAGCCTGTGCTATTATTATTTTTATTACCATAAGTGATTTTAGCTTACACTCAAGCTTATATCGCATATTTTAGCATATTTTAAGTCAAAAGATGTTGCACTGGCAGATGATTGTGCTGCTGTCAAGAGATTTTGTTTGTTTCTGGTTTCATTTCTTGGCATTAAAGCTGAAGCATTGTGAATGAATTAATTGTATTTAAGCATTTTTTTGTGTCAACATTTTTCTTGTTTCGTGAGCTTTTCTTGAAACAAGTTACTGTCCATTCATCACGAACCAAGTGAAATTTGGAAGTGCAACTATACGACAGATGTCAGTGAAGGTTATTTGCCGTACCATTTTTGATGTTGTACTCAGCCTTTACAACAGGGGGGCGCTGGTTACTGTGTGATCATGACCCACCTGGTGATTGTGAATAAAAGGGTGTTGCTTTATGCAGAGGTTGTTCATTCTTACGTTTTCTGACACTGCAAGTCGCTGCTGAGAACTCACAATCATTTCGAGGACAGAAATGGAACGAAAAATCTTAAAGAACAAAAAGGCTCTTGGTTGCATTATCACAAGCACAGAAGATTTCTATGTTATCCCCTTTGTGGCACACAGCTGATCTTCTCATGGCTGTCCAAACGGGGGAGAAATCAAATTTCACATGGTTTCTCCCTGTGCAGAGAACCAAAAAAAAAATTATAATTAAAATTAAAAAGTAAAAAAATTAAAAGTAAAAGTTTTTCTTGTTCTGTGTAAGGGCAGCATTTGCACATGTGCTTGCAGGCTTTAATGAAAAATGTTTATATTTGGCTGACAGCCATAGAAAAAAGAAAATTCTTAAATTAATCAAGACAGCAAACACAGGTTCTGTACAGTCCCACGTTTGTGGTGTTGATGTATATGAATACTAATTGTGACTAACTTTCGTGCAAACTTTAAATAGCATTTTTATTAGCAATAGTGTTTGTGGTATTCAACACACCAGCTGGCTGTTGGCATCAGCTTTGTGTCCCAGTGGCTGCATATTTGCTCAGGGAAGCTGTTTGCATTTGTATTTGGGGTTCTCTGTGTTATTTCAATGGCAAAATCATCACTGTAATTGCAGACAAAAAGCTGAAACCAAAGTCCAACCTTTTGGTAGATATACATTTCCAACTGCATGCATCCTAAAATAAAAAACAAAGAGATTTTTCCTCAGATGTTGACATGAGCAGACAGTTTTTTCTGAAGAAGGTTGTGTGTGTGAAAGTTTTAAATTTGTTGATGCATTGGAAAAAGTTATATAGCATGAGATAACATAAAGCTAATACATTAGAAATGAAAAGTCACAAAGGCAAAACTTTCATAACACCATCCCTACATCCACATACTTCCCTAATAATAAAGCCTCCCTCATAACGGTTATCACTAGTAGATGACAGTGTCAAATCTGCTGCCAGTAGGCCATGCAAAATAAGTAGAGTTCTTGTACATGGGCTGCATACATGTTGCATTCCAGAGATGACAGAAAGTTGGAAATTAGAACTGCCTGCTAGGAAAAGTTCCATTTTCAGTTGTATCCATCAAAACAAATAAAACAACAAATAAATAATAATAATAATAAACCTAAAGAACTTAAAAAATAATAAACCTGTAAACTTTAAAAAATGGTTGATATAAAGTTGCACTTGCAATTGCTGACAGTCTATGCTAGCTAGCTAGCTAACATTGCCAAATGTCATTGACATTACATTAGCTGTTGCACAAGGTTCAGTGTTTTACATTTGGCAAAGAAAATCTTGCGGGTGTCCATGTTTCTTCCCTGGTTTGAGGTTGTAATTAAAGTTGGTAATTTCCTGTCCCACTTTCATTGAACGCAGCATTAGTGTTTATGTGGCAGGCATCCGGTTTGTTTAACTGACAGGCCTGGTATTCCTTCAGATAATCATCGGATGATTCAGAAATGAGAATTTTTTTGTGTGTGAAATGCACAGGAAATGTAATAATCTACTATTTACTATTCTAGCAGCATTGTGGAATTGGAACTTTAGCTATAATAAAGAGTTTATGTTTTTTCAAACATTGTAATTGCTCTATATTAATATGTCAAATATTTATCCTATTCTCATTTCCCCTGGTTGTTGTTCTGGTGGTAGCAGCGCAAAATGCAATCAGTACTGTTTGTTTTTACAAACGTTAGGTGAGGCTGTCAGTTTGTTAAGGGGTGTCTTACACAATCGGAGTAATTACTCAGGACAGTACGGAGCAGCAGAGACACATTACTCAGAGCCGAATGGGAATGTGACGACTCCCAGCTGGTTAGAGGGCTGTTGTCTGTCACACTAACGCTTGGATAAAAGTTAACAAGTCCAGCTAAAGATAACCCGCCATCGTTCAAAGCCTTGAGAGGAGAGAGAACAATGGATACAAGCCAGAGAGGAGTTAAGATGCCACCCGGCTGTCGAACCAAACATGCTTTTCAAATGAAACTGTTTTCTGATGTGATAGCGGCTCCCTGTCTCTCCCAGTCAATCCACAGCCCTCCCAGTACTCCCACTCCAACTTTGATCCACTAGATAAAAGAATACTGGCTATGTGTGTGTGTGTGTGTGTGTGTGAGAGAGAGAGAGAGAGAGAGAGAGAGAGAGAGAGAGAGAGAGAGAAAAAGTGGGCTTGACTAAAAGAGACTAGGTAGCACAGGGGCTTGCGCGCACACACACGCACACGCACACACACACACACACACGCACACACACACACACACACACACACGGAT